>JAHWFO010040525.1:6900-30939 GCA_023313115.1 Rhysida immarginata
GAATTTTCATTAAGAATTTTTACTGTATTATTTCTAAGCGTTTTCATGTGTTTTTTTTAAGATAATGCAAAATTTAATTAAAAAAAAAAAAAAAAAAGTCCGAGCCACGCCGAGGTTATCATCTAGCTTATTTGGTAGCATATCAGATCCTAACATTTCCTAAAAATACATTTTGATGATATTCTGTGGGATTGTGTATATTTTGGTAACCTAGATGATGATAATGCGATGATTGAACGTTCGTTTCCAAGATATATTCATAATGAGCATAAAATGATAATGCAGTGACAAAATATTATTAACGCATCGTCAGTTGATGAGGCAAAGGAGTCACACGTGTCTCCCTTGAGCTCCCTATCAAACGTCCAACGACTGGCAAAAATTTATGTCTGAAAAGGAAAGAGAAAGGACGAGTATTCGTCAGAGATATTTTGCAACTAAAACAGAAAAGGCTATACGGGCATTTGAAAGATCTGAACAATTAGAGTTTCGAAGAGCAGGAGCTTTTACGTCAAAAGCAAGAAAAACTTTATTCTAAAGTATCTGTTGATGCTCCGCAGTGTTAAGGCAAGTCAAGAAGATTTTAGATAAACTACCGGTTTTTCGTATTAGATTTTAGATAAAGCACCTAGACTTCCTGTTTTTCGTATTTTTAGTAGAATGGGTAATCCCTTTGCTCTGTGTTGTATTGATTGAGTTATTATTTAATCAATTGGGAGTTATAATTTAATTTTTTGAGATAGTTCTCTTTACCTACAAGTGTCATTATCCCGCATTGCATGTTGACACCATTGTTGATACCTATTGTTGCACAAACATTTATTTCTATTATTGTTCATGAGATACCATCTTTCTTCTTCTATATATATAACTAGCCGAGGACCCAGCGTTGCCCGGGATAATTACGCATGTAGGTAAATACACACACGCACACACAGAAACACACACACTTTTCCGAATCGTCTGAACGCTTGTTAGAGAGCTGAAGGAAGGCACTTGTACCTCCTTTGCCTCATTGAGAGAGACTGCCCTGTCTATATCGTGTATTATATCCATTTCCTGTTCTTTATTAATAACTCTTGGAAATGAATGTTCTGTCACTGCATCATCATTTTATGTTCATTGTTATAATTCTTTGAATAATTTTGTGCTCATTGTTATTGGTGAATTGCGTGTTGACACCATTGTTGGTACCTATTGTTGCACAAACTTTGCTTGCATTGTTGGTCATGAGATAGTTCTCATTAATATGCCCTGCCATAACCATGAATATCGAATTTTTATCAACAATTATTATTTTTTCTAAATCTGAGGTAGACAGTGACCTTCCTCATGCTTTGAAGGTCATGTATGCGAAATTTTATCAAGATCGGAATAAAACTGTAGATTTGTATAAAAAACAAACAAACCAACACACAAACCCACAAACAAACTAGCAGAGGAGCCGGCTTAGGCCGGGATAATTATGCCTGTAGTTAAACACACACACTTTTCCCAATCGTCTGAACGCTTGTTAGGGAGCTGAAGGAAGACACGTGTACCTCCTTTGCCTCATCGAGAGAGACTGCCCTATCTATATCGTCTATTATATCCATTTCCTGTTCATTGTTAATAATTCTTGGAAACGAATGTTCTGTCATTGCATCATCATTTTATGTTCATTGTTATAGTTCTTTGAAAATAACTTTCTATCATTGCATCATCATTTTATGTTCATTGTTATAATTCTTTGAATAATTTTGTGCTCATTGTTATTGGTGAATTGTGCATTGAGACCATCGTTGATGCGAACACGATGGGCTTATTGTTGCACAAACTTTGCCTTGCATTGTTGGTCATAAGACATATATTGTTGATCCTTGCATAGTGTTGGTGCATTGCGTGTTGACACCATTATTGATACCTATTTTTGCAAAAAGTTTTATCTGCATTGTTGGTCATGAGATATATATTGTTGGTCTGTGCAGAGTGTTTGTGTATTGCGTGTTGATACCATTGATGACACCTATTGTTGCACAAACTTTGCCTTGCATTGTTGATACCTATTGTTGCATAATTCTTGAAAACGAATGTTCTGTCATTGCATCATCATTTTATGTTCATTGTTATAATTCTTTGAAATGAACTTTCCATCATTGCTTCATTTTATGCTCATTGTTATTGGTGAATTGCGTATTGATACCATTGCTAATGCGAACACGACTACACAAAATTTGCCTTGCATTGTGGGTCATGAGATATATATTTTTGGTCCGTGCAGAGTGTTTGTGAATTGCGTGTTCATACCATTGTTGATACTTATTGTTGTACAAACTTTGTCTTGCATTGTTGGTCATGAGATATTTCTAATTAATATGCCCTGCCATAACCATGAATATCGATTTTTTATCGATAATTATTATTTTTCCGAAATCTAAAGTAGAAAGTGACCTTCCTCATGGTTTGAAGGTCAAGTATGCAAAATTTCATCAAGATCGGAATAAAACTGTAGATTTGCATAAGAAACAAACAAACCAACAAACCCACAACCAAACATCCTTCTTTATATATATAGAAGACTAGAAGAGGTACCCGGCGTTGCCCGGGATAATTACAATTACACAAACTTTTCCTTTCATTGTTAGTCATGAGATATATATTGTTGGTTCATGCAGTGTGTTTGTGAATTGCGTGCTGATATCATTGTTGATACCTATTGTTGTACCAACTTTGCCTTGCATTGTTGATCATGAGATATTTCTCATTAATATGCCTTGCCATAACCATGAATATCGATTTTTTATCGATATTTATTATTTTTCCGAAATCTGAGGTAGACAGTGACCTTCCTCATGCTTTGAAGGTCATGTATGCGAAATTTTATCAAGATCGGAATAAAACTGTAGATTTGTATAAAAAACATACAGACAAACCCACAGACCCACAGACCCACAGACGCACAGACCCACCCACAAACATCCTTCTTTATATATATAGACTAGCAGAGGTACCCGGCGTTGCCCGGGATAATTATACTTGTAGGTAAATAGAACAATCTCAGAAAATTAAATTATAACTCCCAATTAAGTAATAATAACTCAATCAATATAAAACAAACCACAGGTATTATCCATTCTGCGAAAAATACGAAAAACAGGAAGTTTACGTGAAATACCGGGACTTTATCTAAACTCTTCTTGACTTGCCTCACCACAGCGGAACATCACCAGATATTTTACACTCAAGTTTTTCTTGCCCTGGACGTAGAAGCTCTTATACCTTCTTGCTCTTGTTAAATTTTGAAGTGTCTTAAAAATAAACACATGAAAACGCTTACAATTAATACAGTAAAAATTCTCAATGAAAATTCGAAAAAAAAATTTTTAGACTCACAATTGATGGACCTCTCCAAGGATGCCACGGCTAGTCTAAATAATTTCTTACTGTTAGGGAGACACGTATATCTCCTTTGCCTCATCAAGAGAGTCTGCCCTATCTATATCTTCTATTATATCCATTTCATGTTCATTGTTAATAATTCTTGGAAACGAATGTTCTGTCATTGAATCATCATTTTATGTTCATTGTTAAAATTCTTTGAAATGAACTTTCATCATTGCATCATTTTGTGCTCAATATTTTTGGTGAATTGCACATTGAAACCATTGTTGATGCGAACACGACGGGCCTATTGTTGCACAAACTTTGCCTTGCATTGTTGGTCATGAGATATACCGGGTGGGAAGAAATAACGTGAGGTGTTTGGTTATGGGGATATTTGAAAAGCCTTGCGTATCAAGCACATGTTCCTGACCTCTCAACCTTAAAGGATCAAATAACGTTACATATCAAACTAATTAATGCAGATATGCTGCGAGCTGCCGCAGAAAATGTCGTGTACCGCATGCAGCTATTGGAAATGCACACTGGTGGTCATATTGAAACACATTTGTAATTAAAAAAGTTAAAAATAAAACATTGTTTATTGTTGTTACTAAAGTTGGTATGTACGGTATTTGTTCATTTGACAATTAGGTATTCATTGTTTTCTTGAAATAAGCGCCCCTATGGCGACTTTTGGTACTTTCTTTTTTTGCAGAAATCGAAACTGCATGTTCCACTAAGTATATACACCAAAATGTACTGCATTTGGCCTAATAGAATTCCCGCTAGCGAGCTCTGAACACCTTACGTTATTTCTTGCCCGCCCGGTATACAGGGTGTTTCAATATTATGTACAATAAATTTAGTGACATATTCTTCAGGTCAAAAGAAGACGAAAATGTTCGATAGCACTTTGTCTGGAAACGATTTGTTTGCGAGTAATCCAATATCATACAGTAGGGAAGCTCGGTAGTTAGCGGACGATATTTTAGCAGTTCCAGCGTTTCGACCCAACACTAGGTTGAGTGGTTTGTTCCATTTAAACCTACTTTAGGGTTGTTCCATTAGTTGTGTACGGTTGTTTCCATTACTGTAGTTTCACTACTGTACATCCACTAGGAATAACAATTTCAGAACGTTTGCGTGCTTTGACATACGCATTACGATTTACGTAAAAAAAAATCATGTACACGTATTCCAGTGCAGAATACACTGACATGCACCTAATGTATGGTCTTGCGGACGGAAATGCTGTGGAAGCAAGAAGACTCTACCAAGAACGCTTTCCGAATAGACGTTTGCCAAATAACATTTGGTGTGGAATTGTCGGAAATAACTTAATTGGCCCTTATGTGTTGCCGCCACGATTGACTGGGCGAACGTATCTTTTGTTTCTGCAGAATGCATTGCCAGAATTACTGGAAGATGTTCCTCTTTTGAAAAGATCTAACTTGTGGTTCATGCATGATGGCGCTCCAGCACATTTCAGCCATATTGTGCGAGCACACCTTAATGCTGCATACACGAATCGGTGGATAGGTCGAGGTGGACCGGTAGCCTGGCCTGCAAGATCACCCGACCTTAATCCCTTGGACTTTTTTCTGTGGGGTTATGTGAAAACGATCGTCTACAGCACAGAAGTTCCTAACATTATGAATCTGCGACAACGAATTGAAAATGCATGCCAAACCGTTCGTAATGCTGGCGACGAACTCTTCCATGACATCAGACGGTCGCTCATGCAACGAGCCGAAGCGTGCGTGCGAGCTGGTGGCGGGCACTTTGAACAATTCCTGTAATTTGGAGCCACGAGTTTAGTTGGCTGTATCGCGTAAATAAATCGTTTCCAGACAAAGTGCTATAGAACATTTTCGTCTTCTTTTGACCTGAAGAATATGTCACTAAATTTATTGTACATAATTTTGAAACACCCTGTATTGGTTGGTCAGTGCAGAGTGTTTGCGAATTGCGTGTTTATACCATTGTTGATACCTATTGTTGCAAAAACTTTGCCTTGCATTGTTGGTCATGGTATATTTAACATTAATATGCCCTGCCATAACCATGAATATCGATTTTTTATAAATAATTATTATTTTTTCGAAATCTGAGGTAGACAGTGACCTTCCTCATGATTTGAAGGTCATGTATGCCAAATTTTATCAAGATCGGAATAAAACTGTAGATTTGTATAAAAAAAAAAAAACAAACCCACAAACAAACAAACATCCTTCTTTATATGAATTAATATGGTTCCTTCGAACGATTATTAAATAGCCCAACACAGAAAAATCTTATGCTTTTCGGTTTGATGATTCGAGTTGATGTATTTTTGGAACTAAACTAATAGGTTATGCACTGCTCAACCGTGCCAAACACACACACACACACACACACACACAAATACACACACACACACACACACGAACAAACACACACTTTTCCCAATCCTCTGAAAGCTTGTTAGGGAGCTGAAGGAAGACTCGTTGTCACGCAGAAAATTGATAGTACGCAGTGAAAGATTAACGCTAAGATCCAAAAAGGA
This sequence comes from Rhysida immarginata, assembly GCA_023313115.1. Taxonomy (NCBI): domain Eukaryota; kingdom Metazoa; phylum Arthropoda; class Chilopoda; order Scolopendromorpha; family Scolopendridae; genus Rhysida; species Rhysida immarginata. Next base: position 12,809 of record JAHWFO010040525.1, read on the forward strand.
ATTAAGAACACAGATAAACAGTATTGTGATTTAATGTAACATATTTATTTAATATCAAGGTAAATAAGTTAACTGTCGTACCCTCTAACACGAGGATAACGGGTGGGTGCGTTGACCCTAAAGCAATTAAATTAGGAAGAATTCCCGGATACGTTCACGGAAAATACATTTTTTTAAAAAAATAAGTAATATTTTAACAAGGCACATGGCCTTACAAAGCACTGAGGCATAAGTGTAACCAAAACATGAACACCTTCAATTTAACGAACATAACTAGCGCCTGTAGCTTAAGAAATACAAAAACAAAATTATTTAGTTGAGAAAATTAGAGTCCCTTATTTCCTGAGTTACAAGGGGGATGCTTCCCTTGTCGGAACTGGTAAAAAAGACCTACTAATCAGTCCAGGCTGAGGAACCCTGCGCTCGTCAGCTCGACTGGCTTGCCGTATAGTGAGTAAAGTAGAAACCTGCCTACCGTAAAGAAAACGGCGACGCAAAGCGTACGAGTCTCCGCTGCGGGCGGCACTATAACAAGCAAAAAGAATTGGGTCTGAGACAAGTGATTGGGCTCAAAGCAAATGCTAACATTAGAGGCGTTATTTTTAGGAAACAAATATCTAATGAACAGGGCTCTGTGGTGGATATACAATGTTTAATAAGCATAAGGCTGAGCGGGATAAAAGGAAATAACAGAGAGAATAGTGGACTTGCCTGGGTTATGGGCCAATGTAGCCGAGGCCTTCCGCAGCAAAGGCTCTTATTGTCCACGGTGCTACGAGACGTAATGGCTCGCTGTTGGCTTCTGTGAGGGCGGCGAATTCGTCTCCCAATATTTGCACTGCTTCCTTAGGAAGTCCGTTAACTACTGTCACTGTTCCTGCCGCCGATGTCGTGAAGACGTTGTATAATAAACCTGTCGCAATACTTTCCGATAAGGTGACTTGCTGTAGATGGGCACCGGTGAAGCGATGCACTATGCTGGCTGCAAATGGACGGAGACTCTGTCGGGGCGAGCCTTACTCTTGCCCGGCGTGGGCTCCTAGCTTCGTAGACTCCGTAATAGTTAATGAAGATAGCACACACAGACGGTCGTCGCCCAAACGCTGAAGCGATAACCGCTGTCCGTTTTCATTGGGCCGAGGACCACTGTAAAAGACTGGAAAGTTTATATCATCATTAAATAATTTGCTCCCTCAATGCGGTTGGCTTCTTCTGTCACTTTTCTCTCTCCCGAGAGAATCTCCTTCTTGCCTAATTGCAGGCCAAGAATTTCGTGTCTTAAACACATAAGACCGACGAGAGACATTTACGTCCTTACGATTCGAGCCCGGGTCCACTTCTCCCCAATTTTCTTTTTTCCCGCGCTCAGCTTTCATCACCACGCCCTCTACGCTGCGACGCTCCCTCTGCGCGTTTTTTCCATTAATATTATGGATAATTCCGCTCCTTTGCCAAATGTTGTTTGTCTTCTCAATAGATGGCATCGCGCCTTCTTGTTCGGAGCAGACGACGCTCTCGCGCTCGCATCTTTCATGTCCATCAAGGCTCTCGCCATCATCGCTGCGTGACAATCTTCCCCGCCGCCAATGCGGATTTACCTGTCTAAGTCTATTTCGCTTTCTCTTGGGTAAATACCGCGAAAAATTATTAACACGCAGCGCTCTGGACGACCTTACACTCTCTATACTATCTATATTAGTTGTCTTCCTTTTCCTGTTGCTACGGAAGAATTGACTTATCAACCCTCTGCAACAGTGTAGGTTGCATTTTGGTTCCCATGTAGGCTCTACATAACCTGACCATTTCACCAGAAATTTCCTATTCGGTGCCTTCCCTCTCACATCCAATAACTTCTGAACCTTAAATACATCCGTGTATTGAGGGTCGGCAATAGGACCTGGAGGAATTTTCTTTTTTTCAATAAATCTTTTCAAAAAAGAGCAGTCTAGGGTCCTTGGACCTCCCCATTTGCGAGGTATATTAATACGAGCAGATACTTTGTTGATGACTTTACTGATTGTAAAGGGCCCTATGTATTTTTCATATAACTTGTGGCCTTTTTTGTGCTTCAGCGGCCGCAATCTCGTGGCCCATACATACGTTTCGGAGCAGACGACGCTCTCGCGCTCGCATCTTTCATCTCCATCAAGGCTCTCGCCATCATCGCTGCTTGACACTCGTGTATCTCCTTTGCCTCATCGAGAGAGACTGCCCTATCTATATCGTCTATTATATCCATTCCCTGTTCATTGTTAAGAATTCTTGTAAACGAATGTTCTGTCATTGCAATATCATTTTATGTTCTTTGTTATAATTCTTGGAAAAGAACTTTCTATCATTGCATCATTTTATGCTCATTGTTATTGGTGAATTGCGTATTGATACCATTGTTGATGCGAACACGACGGGCCTATTGTTGCACAAAATTTGCCTTGCATTGTTGGTCATGAGATATATATTGGTTGATCCGTGCAGAGTGTTTGCGAATTGCGTGTTTGTACCATTGTTGATACCTATTGTTGCACAAACTTTCCCTTGCATTGTTGGTCATGAGATATTTCTAATTAATATGCCCATCCATATCCATTAATATCGATTTTTTATCGATAATTTTTATTTTTTCGAAATCTCAGGTAGACAATGACCTTCCTCATGGTTTGAAGGTCAAGTATGCAAAATTTCATCAAGATCGGAATAAAATTGTAGATTTCCATAAGAAACAAACAAACCCACAAACAAACAGACCCACAAACATCCTTCTTTATATATAGAGACTAGCAGAGGACCCAGCGTTGCCCGGGATAATTATGCTTGTAGGTACACAGAACAACCTCAAAAAGCTAAATTTAACCTCGAAATTGGTGAAATAATAACTCAATCACTACAATATAGAGCGAAGAGACTATCCATTCGAAGAAAAATCCGAAAGACAGGAATTTATCTCTTCACTGAAAAAATCCATTCTAGGTGATATACCGGGACTTGATTTACCGAAAAAAATTTTTTTAAAGGCTCACAGTGGATGCACCTCTCCAAGGATGTCTTCTAGTCTAAATAATTTTTTATTCACGTAATCTTACTTTCGATGTACACTTGATGTTGTTGCAATTTCCTTTCTTCTTTCGATGTCTTGAAGCAAATATTGGCCATTCATCACTTTGTGTCATCTAGGGGTCGCCGAATCTTCTATTACTTGCTTACCGTTTGCTCAATACAGCACGGAGCTAAAGGACTGCTTCCTCTATCGTCTTTCACTCTTTCTCAATAATCTGCTAACTCATTATCTCCATTTACTGATCAGTTTTAAAGATTTTCTAGAAATTGTAAAGTACTAAGAAAAGCCGGAATAACAGGAAATCTATGCATTGAATTCTATATTGCACAAACTTTGCCTTGCAATGTTGGTCATGAGACATATATTGGTCATCCTTGCAGTGTTGGTGCATTGGGTGTTGACACCATTGTTGATACCTATTGTTGCACGAACTTTTATTTTCATTGTTGATCATGAGATATATATTGCTGGTCCGTGCAGAGTGTTTGTGAATTGCGTATTGATACCATTGTTGCAAAAACTTTGTCTTGCATTGTTGGTCATGAGATATTTCTAATTAATATGCCCTGCCATAACCATGAATATCAATTTTTTATCAATAATTAATATTTTTTCGAAATCTGAGGTAGACAGTAACCTTCATCATTGTTTGAAGCTCATGTATGCGAAATTTTATCAAGATCGGAATAGAACTGTAAATTTGTATAAAAAACAAACAAACAAACACACAAACCCACAAACAAACCCACAAACAAACATCCTTCGTTATACAGATAGAAGAAGAAGGTTTGTTTTTAAAACAAATCTAGTTTTATTTCGATCTTGATGAAATTTTGCATACTTGACCTTCAAAGCATGAGGAAGGTCACTGTCTACCTCAGAAACCGGAAAAATAATAAATATCGATAAAAAAAACGATATTCATCGTTATGGCAGGGCATACTAATGGGAAATATCTCATGACCAACAATGCAAGGCAAAGTGTGTACAACAATATGTATCAACAATGGTATCAACACGCAATTCACAAACACTCTGCACGGACCAATAATATACACTGAGTTAGCAAAACTCATGGGATAGTTACTTAATATCTGGTCAGGCCACCTCTGGCCCTGTGGAAGGCGGCAGTACGGCGTGGTAGTGAATCTGCAAGTCCCTGGTACACTTCTGGAGGCAGTTGACACCAGATAGTCTGCAGAGCCGAAGATAGTTTCTGCCCGTTCGTGGACGGATGATCCAGTGCCCGGAGCCTGACTTCAACAGCATCCCAGATATGCTCGATGGGATTCATGTCAGGGCTCCGGGCTGGCCAGCTCAGTCGTTGGACCTCTCCTGCATGCTCCTCGAACCATTCGCGGTCGTCAGGGTGTTGAAATGTCAAAAACGGGTGCAGATGGTCTCCAATGAGTTGACGATACAGTGGACCATTCAACGTTTGGTCCAGGATAACCAGAGGGCCCATTCCAAACCAGGAAAATGCAACCCAGACCATCACTAACGCCCCACCACCCTGCACCACCACCTGTTGGCATGCGGGATCCATCGTTTCGTGAGGTCTGCGCCACACACGGTGCCTCCCATCAGCGTGGTACAGTTGATAACGTGACTCATCTGACCATATGACGTTACGCCAATGTTGCAGAGTCCAGCCAAGATGGTTGGTGACAAATGCACGCCGGAATGTCCCATGACGCTGGGTAAGCATTGGCACCCGTGTAGGGCGACGACTGCCAAACCCGAGGACATGCAGATTCCGACGGATTGTCCACCGAGAGACGTTTCTAGTGCGGCCAGTATTGAACTGGTCTGTGATTTGCTGCACTGTTGCGCTCCTGTCTCTCTGAATCATTCGTCCCAGGTGTCGCCGGTCACAATCATTCAGGGCAGCTGGACGCCCCGTATGGTGCCTGTTGTGGACTGTGATGCCTTCATCCAGCCATTCCCGATACACCCTGGAGACAGTTGAGCGGGGAAAGCCAAATTCCTGCACCACTGCCGAAATGGAACATCCCATGCGTCGGGCACCTACTATCATACCCCGTTCAAAAGACGTCAACTCGCGACGACGTGCCATTTCTGATTAATCACTTAGCTCTTCCCACAACGTCTAATGGTCCATTCCCATAATCCGTTACCCCTGTGAATTCCTGAGCCATCCCCATCAATCAATGTGCTTGCTATCCCATGAGTTTTGCTAACTCAGTGTATATCTCATTACTAACAATGACAGCAAAGTTTGTGCAACAATTGGTACCAACAATGGTGTCAACACGCAATTCTACAATAACAATGAGCACAAAATGATGATGCAATGATAGAGCTAACCTTTCAAAGAATTATAACAATGAATATAAAATGATGATATAACAATTTGTAACAATGCATAGAATTCCTGTTATTCAGGTTTTTCTTAGAAAAGAGATTTCTACATACTTAAACATTTCTTGAAAATCTTTAAAAATGATCAGTAACTGGAGATAATGAAGAGTTAGAAGACTATTGAGAAAGAGTGGAAAGACGACAGAGTAAGTACTCCTTTAGCTCCGTGCTGTATTGAGCAAATTGGAAGCAAGTAAATTGAAGAATCGGCGACCACTAGACTACACAAAGTAATGAATGGCCAAGTTTGCCTTCAACACATCGAGAGAAGAAAGGGAATTGCAACAACATCAAGTATACATCTGAAGTAAGAAATTATTGGAGAGGTCTATCCATTCTGAGCCTTAAAAATTTTTTTTCGAATTTTCATTAAGAATTTTTACTGTATTAATTCTGAGCATTTTCATTTATTTATTTTGAAGATAACTGCAAAATTTATTTTAATTTTTTGAGATTGTTCTGTTTACCTACAACCGTAATTTCCTGTCTTCTTTCGATGTCTTGATGCAAAAATTAGCCATTCATCACTTTGTGTAGTCTAGCGGTCGCCGATTCTTCTATTTACTTGCTTACCATTTGCTCAATACAGCACGGAGCTAAAGGAGTGCTTCCTCTATAATCTTTCACGCTTTCTCAATAGTCTGCTAACTCTTCATTATCTCCAGTTACTGATCGTTTTTCACGATTTACAAGAAATTGTTAAGTACTAAAAATTCTCTTTTCCAAGAAAAGCCTGAATAACAGGAATTCTTTGCATTGAATTCTATATTGCACAAATTTCCCCTTGATCATGAGACGTATAGACAACACAAAGTTATGAACGTTCGTTTCCAAGAATTATTGATAACGAGCATAAAATGGTGATGCAGTGACAGAACATTAATAAGGCAGCGTCTATTGATGAGGCAAAGAAGTCACGCGTGTCGTCTTTCAGCTCCGAAATATCATCCGTATTTTTCGAAGAATGGATAGTCCCTTTGCTCTATGTTGTATTGATTGAGTTATTATTTAACCAATTGACAGTTATAATTTAATTTATTTAGATCTATCACTTTACTCACACGTATGATTAACCCAGGCAACGCCGGGTACCTCTGCTAGTCTTTCTCTCTGTATATATATGTATATATATAAACATCTCTATATATATGTATATATATATATATATAAACAAAGATATTTGTTTGTGGGTTTGTGGATTTGTTTGTGGGTTTGTTTGTTTCTTATGCAAATCTACAGTTTTATTCTGATCTTGATGAAATTTTGCATACTTGATCTTCAAAGCATGAGGAAGGTCCCTGTCTACCTCAGATTTCGAAAAAATAATAATTATTGATAAAAAATCGATATATATGGTTATGGCAAGGCATATTAATAAGAAATATCTCATGACCAACAATGAAACGCAAACTTTGTTCAATATACATAAGGTTGAATTTGGAACAATGTATAGATTTCCTGCTATTCAGGCTTTTCTTAGGAAAGATAGTTCTTATTAATTAATAATTTCTTGAAAATCATTAAAAATGAGCAGAAACTGGAGATAATGGAGAGTTAGCAGACCATTGAGAAAGAGTGGAAAGACGGCAGACGAAGCACTCCATTTGCTCAATATGGTAAGTAAGAAAATAGAAAAATCGGCGACTGCTAAATACACAAAGTGATGAATTGCTTCAAGACATCGACAGAAGAGTGGAGTTGCAACAACATCAAGTGTACCTCTAAAGTAAGATTACGTGAGAAAGAAATTATTTAGACTAGCAGTGGCATCCTTGGTGAGGTCCATCCATTGTGAGCCTTAAAAAATGTTTTTGGGAATTTTCATTAAGAATTTTTACTGTTCTAATTTCTAACCGTTTTCATGTGTTTATTTTTAAGATAATGCAAAATTTAATAAAAAAAAAATAGAAAGTCCGAGCCACGGCGAGGTTATCACCTAGCTTATTTGGTAGCACATCAGATCCAAACATTTCCTAAAAATATATTTTGTCTATATTCTGTGGAATTGTGTATATTTTGGTAACTGAGATGCCGATAATGCGATGATTGAACGTTCGTTTCCAAGAATCTTTCTATATATATATATAAAGAAGGATGTTTGTTTGTTTGTTTGTGGGTTTGTTTTTATACAAGTCTACAGTTTTATTTCGATCTTGATAAAATTTCGCATACATGACCTTCAAAGCATGAGGAAGGCCACTGTCTACCTCAGATTTCGAAAAAATAATAAATATCGATAAAACATCGATGTTCATAGTCATGGCAAGGCATATTAATGTGAAATATCTCATGACCAACAATGCAAAACAAAGTTTTTGCAACAATAAGTATCAACAATGGTATCAACACGCAATCATAAACGCTCTGCACGGACCAACAATATATATCTCATGACCAACACTTCAAATAAAAATTAGTGCAACAATAGGTATCAACATTGCTGTCAACACGCAATGCACCAACACTATGCAAGGATCAACAATATATGACTCATTACCAACAATGCAAGGCAAAGTTTGTGCAATATAGAATTCAATGCATAGAATTTCTGTTATTCAGGCTTTTCTTAGAAAAGAGAATTCTTAGTACCTGACAATTTCTTGAAAATCTTTAAAAATGATCTATAACTGGAGATAATGAGTTAGCAGACTATTAAGAAAGACTGAAAGACGATACAGGAAACACTCCTTTAGCTCCGTGCTGTATTGGGGGTTGTCCTGTTTACTTACAAGCGTAATTATCCCGGGCAACGCCGGGTCCTCTGCTAGTTATTATTAATGAGCATAAAATGATGATGCAGTGACAGAACGTTAATAATGCATCGTCTATTGAGGAGGCAAACGGGTCACGCGTGTCTCCCTTGAGCTCCCTATCAAACTTCCAACGACTGGCAAAAATTTATGTGTCTGGAAAGGAAAGAGAAAGGACGAGTATTAGTCAGAGAAATTCTGCAACAAAAACAGAAAAAACTATACGGGACTCTGCTAGTATATCTTTCTATCATTCTATATATATATATATAAAAAAAAGGATGATTGTTTGTTTGTTTGTTTGTGGGTTTGTTTGTGGTTTTGTTTGTTTGTTTTTTATACAAATCTACAGTTTTATTCTGATCTTGATAAAATTTGCATACATGACCTTCAAAGCATGAGGAAGTCACTGTCTACCTCAGATTTCCAAAAAATAATAATTATTGATAATTATTCATGGTTATGGCAGGCCATATTAATAAGAAATATCTCATGACCAACAATACAAGACAAAGTTTTTGCAACTATAAGTATCAACAATGGTATCAACACGCAATTCACAAACACTCTGCACGGACCAACAATATATATCTCATGACCAAAATGCAAATAAAAGTTTGTGCAACAATAGGTATCAACAAAGGTGTCAACACGCAATGCACCAACACTATGAAGGATCAACAATATATGTCTCATGACCAAAAATGCAATGCAAAGTTTCTGCAATATAGAATTCAATGCATAGAATTCCTGTTATTCAGGTTTTTCTTAGAAAAGAGAATTCTTAGTAGTTAACATTTCTTGAAAATCTTTAAAAATGATCAGTAACTAAAGATAATGAGTTATCAGAATATTGAGAAAGAATGAGAGACGAAAGAGGAAGCATTCCTTTAGCTCCGTGCTGTATTGAGCAAATGGTAAGCAAGTAAATAGTAGAATCGGCGACCGCTAGACTACACAAAGTAATGAATGGCCAACTTTTGCTTCAAGACACCGAAAGAAGAAAGGAAATTGCAACAACAACAAGTGCACATCTAAAGTAAGATTACGTGAGTAAAAAATTATTTAGACTAGAAGGCATCCTTGGAGAGGTCCATCCATTGTGAGCCTTTAAAAAGTTTTTTTTCGGTAAATCAAGTCCCGGTATATCACCTAGAAGGGATTTTTTCAGTGAAGAGGTAAATTCCTGTCTTTCGGATTTTTCTTAGAAAGGGTAGTCCCTTCGCTCTATATTGTAGTGTTTGAGTTATTATTTAACTAATTTGGAATTTTAATTTAGCTTTTTAAGGTTGTTCTGTTTACCTACAAGCATAATTATCCCGGGCAACGCTATGTCCTCTGCTAGTCTTCAATATATATAAAGAAGGATGTTTGTTTGTTTGTTTGTGGGTTTGTTTGTTTGTTTTTTATACAAATCTACAGTTTTATTCCGATATTGATAAAATTTCGCACACATGACCTTTAAAGCATGAGGAAGGTCACCGTCTACCTCAGATTTCGCAAAAAATAATTATTATTGATAAAAAATCGATATTCATGGTTAAGGCAGGGCATATTAATGAGAAATATCTCATGTGCAACAATAGGTATCAACAATGGTGTCACCACGCAATGCACCAACATTATGCAAGGATCAACAATATATGTCTCATGACCAAAAATGCAATGCAAAGTTTATGCAACATAGAATTCAATGCATAGAATTCCTGTTATTCAGGCTTTTCTTAGAAAAGAGAATTCTTAGTACTTAACAATTTCTTGAAAATCTTTAAAAATGATCAGTAACTGGAGATAATGAGTTAGCAAAATATTGAGAAAGAGTGAGAGATGAAAGAGGAAGCATTCCTTTAGCTCCGTGCTGTATTGAGCAAATGGTAAGCAAGTAAATAGTAGAATCGGCGACCGCTAGACTACACAAAGTAATGAATGGCCAACTTTTGCTTCAAGACACCGAAAGAAGAAAGGAAATTGCAACAACAACAAGTGCACATCTAAATTAAGATTACGTGACTAAGAAATTATTTAGGCTAGCAGCAGCACACATGGAGAGGTCCATCCATTGTGAGCATTTAAAATTTTTTTCTCCGAATTTTCATTTTTATTTTTAATATATTAATTCTAAGCGTTTTTAAGTGTTTAGTTTTAAGATATTGCAAAATTTCATCATAAAAGCAGTCCGAGCCACACCCGGGGTTATCACCTAGCTTAATTGGTAGCACATCAGATCCAAACATTTCATAAAAATACATTTTTAATATATTCTGTGAGAATGTATATATTTAGGAAACTGAAATGTTGATAATGCGATGATTGAACGTTGGATTTCAAGAATCATTAATAATGAGCATAAAATGATGATGCAATGAGGACATTAATAAGGCAGCGTCTATTTATGAGGCAAACGAGTCTTGCGTGTCTCCCTTGAGCTCCCTATCAAACGTCCAGACGACTGGCAAAAATTTATGTGCCTGGAAAGAAAAGAGAAAAGAAGAGTATTGGTCGGAGAAATTCTGCAACTAAAACAGAAAAAGCTATACGGGCATTTGAAATATCTGAGCAACGGGAGTTACAATAGAGCAAGAGCTTCTACCTGAAGAGCCAGAAAGTCTTGAGTCTAAAGTATCTAGTCCCTTTGCCCTGTATTATATTGATTGAGTTATTATTTAACAATTGGGAGCTATAATTTAATTTTTTGATATTGTTCCGTTTACCTACAAGTGTAATTATCCCGGGTAATGCCGTGTACATACGCTATTCTTGTTCTTTCTATCTATATATATAAAGAAGGATGTTTGTGGGTCTGTTTGTTTGTTTGTTTGTGGGTTTGTTTGTTTATTATGCAAATCTACAGTTTATTCCTATCTTGATGAAATTTTGCATACTTGACCTTCAAAACATGAGGAAGGTCACTGTCTACCTTAGATTTCGAAAAAATAATAATTATTGATAAAAAAAAATCGATATTCATGGTTATGGCAGGGCATATAAATGAGAAATATCTCATGACCAACAATGCAAGACAAAGTTTGTGCAACAATAGGTATCAACAATGGTATACACACGCAATGTGCAAACACTCTGCACGGACCAACAATATATATCTGATGACCAACAATGCAAGGAAAAATTTGTGCAACAATAAGTATCAACAATGGTATAGACACGCAATCCACAAACACTAGGCAGGGATCAACAATATATATCTCACGACCAACAATGAAACGCAAAATTTCTGCAACAACAGGTATCAACAATGGTATCAATACGCAATTCACCAATAACAATGAGCACAAAATGATGATGCAACGACAGAACATTCGTTTCCAAGAATTATAACAATGAACATAAAATAATGATGAAATGACAGAACAAACGTTTCCAGGAATTAGTAACAATGAACAGGAAATGGATATAATAGACGATATAGATAGGGCAGTCTCTTTTGATAAGTCAAAGTAGATACACGTGTCCTCCTTCAGTCCTTAACAACGGTTCAGACGATTGGGAAAAATGTGTATATGTTTTTTTTGTGTATGTGTGTGTGTTTGTATGTTTGGTACGTTTTAGCAGTGCATAACCTATTACAGTTTATTTCCAAAAAACACATCAGTTTGTTTAAATTCTTAAGATTGTTTTGTTTACCTACTGTGTAATTATCCCGGGCAACGCCGGGTCCTCTGCTAGTTCTACATATATAAAGGAGGATGTTTCTGGGTTTGTGGATTTGTTTCTTTGTGGGTTTGTTTTTTGTACAAATCTACAGTTTTATTCCAATCTTGATGAAATTTGGCTTACATGACCTTCAAGGCATGAGTAAGGTCAATGCCTACCTCAGATTTCGGAAAAAAAATAAATAACAATAAAAAAATCGATATTCATGGTTATGGCAAGGCATAGTAATGAGAAATATCTCATGACCAGCAATACAAGGCAAAGTTTGTACAACAATAGGTATCAACAATGTTATCAGCACGCAATTCACAAACACTCTGCATGGACCAACAATATATATCTCATGATCAACAATGCAAGGCAAAGTTTGTGCAACAATAGGCCTGTCGTGTTCGCATCAACAATGGTATCAACGTGCAATTCACCAATAACAATGATCACAAAATGATGCAATGATAAAGCAATCCTTTCCAATAATTATTACAATCAACATAAAATGATGGTGTAATATGTATAAGTTTCTATTTGTAACAATTCATAGAATTCCTGTTATTCAGACTTTTCTTAGAAAAGAGACTTCTTAGTACTTAATAATTTCTTGAAAATCTTTAAATATGACCTGTAACTGGTGATAATGGAGAGTTATCAGACTATTGAGAAAGAGTGGAAAGACGACAGAGGAAGCACTCCTTTAGCTCCGTGCTGTATTGAGCAAATGGGAAGCTAGTAAATGGAAGAATCGGCGACCACTAGACTACACAAAGTAATGAATGGCCAACACATCGAGAGAAGAGTGGAAATTGCAACAACACAAGTGTACATATGAAGTAAGATTACGTGAGTAAGAAATTATTGGATAGGTCCATCCATTGTGAGCCTTAAAAAATTTTTTTTCGAATTTTCATTAAGAATTTTTATTGTATTATTTCTAAGCATTTTCATCTGATTAATTTTAAGATATTGCAAAATTTAATTTAATTTTTTGAGATTGTTCTGAGATTGTTCTGTTAACCTACAAGTGTAATTATCCCGGGCAATGCCGGGTACCTTTGCTAGTAAAATAAAATTTCCATTATTAGTAGAGTTCTTACGCAGTGGAGTTTTGTCCGCAGTCTCCGCCTTGTCTGCGACCAAAGCACCTCCCCGCTCTGTCAAGGATTTTTATGTTGAAAGAACAGAGCAAACGGGGAGTAAGATTAAACGAATAAATTTTAATAAATCCAACAATAATTTGTAAACTTCTTGGAGTTTTAAGAAATTACAAGATAATAAGATTTGTATCAAAAATGTTCTTCAGTCCAAGTCGGTGGTTGCCATCTCTGATAGTTGGGTGAATTCTTGCTTAGAAGATGAACTAGATCCCAGACATGCGGCGACCTTTCTATGTTTGTCGACCGGGGAAGCTGAGCAGTTTGGAATAGAATCATATATTTAGGGATGTGCTAGCGAAGGAATCGGGTAAGATCGATTAGTGATCTCTGAGAATCGAGTAACCTGGTTCTGGAATTGGTTCCTTTCTTACCCGTGGCACCATCTATTATCAATTCATTGAAGTATTTATTTTTATGCAAGAACTTATCATTTTTATGCAATTCTTATGGATATTCAATTAAATATATTAGTAAGCGTCCATGTTTTTAAGGAAAACTAGAAGCGAACCCATCCGATTGTATAAACGGAAAATAACTCATGATTAGATAACGCATTGTTAGATTTTTTCTTTGTTGTTACAACGTCCACCGTCGCCGATTTTATATAAATGATGTTAATTATTTCGGCACATCGAAATAACAAAACTTTATATGGCATAATTGATTACGCAGAGTTACAGATAGAAGGAAGTACGTTCGAGTTTAGCTATAAAAAGAATGACGAATCTAGTAAAAAACAACAGGATTCTTGAAATGTACTCTGAAATGGATATTTCTTCCAGTTTCCACATTTAAAAATGTTTCTCAGAATTTTTTCGGTCATTTCAAATAAAGTTTTTAGGCCTAGTGTACTTTTTAGCTTCTTAAATAGGTACATTTACATTTTAATGATTGAGGGTCTGGCAAGTTTGTGAAAATTTAATCTTTCTATTTTAAACGAACGGTAGAATCGCTATTTACATTCCAAACTTTCTAAGAACATTTACATATACACCCTGAATAGTTACAGATAACGTCGCCACGTGGCTGAGTATGACGTTGGTGAACTGGTTCCTCGCATGCGATTCGACTCCAGTGCCGCGATTTGAAAGAATCGATTCTCCCGGTTCCAGGAGTCATTCGCGCACAACCCTACATATATTAGTTGACTGTCAATCACATGTAAAGAATCGATAACTAGTATTCATTAACGAGTTCTCGAAATTTTAATTACTACTGATCCTACCAAAGGAGGACTGTCCCGGGTCCAAGTGCGAATATTCGACAGGGCGCCCCGTGCGAATATTGGCTATTTCAGCAAGTGGAACGATCGCTTCGTTTGGCTCCACCTCCCACGGGAGAAGGAATGAGAGGTTTGGCTCCAATGGAGTTACGTGGTCCTGCCTGGATAACTCGTAGTATGAGGTAGATTTTGGCGGGAGGTGGCAATGCACTTGACGAAAGCACTTAAGTGGCAATGCTGAGGTCCCCGAATATTTCAGTTTCACCGCCGTTTAGGTGGAGGGTGCTGTCTGGCGCCGTGTTCACGCCTTCTTGTTCCAAAACTCTTTCTATTGTAAAGTCATTAATTGTGTCCAAATTCAATTCCAAATTGTCATTCAAGCAACCAAGGGGCTTACTGCTTTGAAGCTTCCCTGTCTGCAATCGCTTTCGTCTGGGGTGAGTTTTTCCTTGGGTCTGTCCTCGAGGACTCGGAGTTGCCTGCACTCATCTATCGGGTGTCGAGTGGGCTTTCCTCGGTAATCTTTCCGACGTGGCTTTCGATTCCAGTATCTTCACTCCGCTTTGGCTTCTCGATGTTTTCGAGCTATGTCGATCACCTCGGCATCGACCCCATCCGCCTTAATGGAGGGTATGCGAAATGTAATTAGAAAGTTCTATCTTACTTTCATTCGGCTTCAGATTTCTCCTCCGGCGGCCAGTTCGGGGTCCGAGCTTTCCTGCATCGAGCGCGAAGTCGATATCAGTTTCCGGCTTCCTCATTGGTCGGGAATCACTCACTCCTTACAACAGACAACTGAATAGAGGCATCGAGAAAATATGCAAAAGTTTTAATTTAAAGGTTGCATATAAAAGTGATCATTGCTTAAAAAGACTACTTGGTCAACCCAGGCATCAGATTGCGAGACATGAAAGATACGGAGTATACCAAATACAATGTGGTATACTTTGGCTAAACCCGGAGGAAGAGAGAAACTCGAACTAAGGAACATCTTGAACACATTAAGAATTACTGACCAGAGAAGTCGGCGATGGCAGACCACATTATCAAAACTGGATATGTTTTCAGGAATGAGAATGTGAAGATCCTGCATGTTGGGGACGATCCTAAGAAACCGAATTTTCTAGAGTCGTTGGAAATCTTGAGGAACCCGGGAGACGACCTATCGAATCTCGATAGTGGTGCCATGGACCTCACAACTTGGAAACCCTTACTTAAGTTTATCAAATAATTATCAAATAAGGTTCTTTCCTCGGTTCGCGCTTGTTATCTACCTATCGTGTGTGCAATTGTTTATTTTTCTCTTTTTTTCCTTATTCTGATTGGTTAAATGGTACTATAAATACTTTCCCAATTCAATTGTTGCTTGATTCATACAGAAGATGGCTATTCGGTAGCCGAAATGTGCATCTATGATGAATAAAATAAGTTCATATTTCTATGGTTGCTTTTTATGTGTGTAGAAATAGTGGTGTCCATCGTCTCCCCTCTATATACAGGTATCCACTGATCAATCAGGTCAGTTTTGTTTTTTATTCTTTATATAATAACTTCTCTAACAAATGTAGGTCTAGAACTTCGAGGCATTGTAGGTCTAATTGGGATGTATAAAATAATAACTATTTTAATTGCATATACATTGATTTACCATACTTGATCAACATCTTTTCAAGGAATTAACAAATTCCAGCTGTACGTTGGAACAAATGAAAAGATGCTCAAAAGGTCTGCCTGACGAAAGTCAAATACAGGGCCAGCCTTAATTAATCATTTAACTTGATCTGTTCAAGCAACTTAATCAATGAAGGATGGTATTTGTCTTCATGAACAAGATGAAGAGGAATTATTTCAAACTTCGCGTGATCCGAATAATAAATTTCATCAAGTGAGTCATATCTATAGTTCTGCATATTATTAAAATTCTTTAGATTTCAGTCGTTGGCCCAGCACGATGTTAATAGCTGTCCCATTTTACTAGATTAGCATTCTTATCATAGACGATATCATCATCGTAGTTGAAATGACCACCGACGTAGCCGTGACCAACACAATTTTCAGCTAAACTAAGAAAGTCATTTATAAACGTCTCAAACTTGGCTGTTGCAATATTTGGTGGAACATAAACGGCCCGTATACAAGGAATTACCGTATAAAGCTCTGGCGATATTCACCGGTATCGCAGGCCTTTAAACGACCTCGGACTCCGACACAATCAATCTCTGAAACAGAAGTGTGAACACTGATTCCATAGGCTTCAAAATTTAAAAGAATAGCAATTAGCACACCACCTCCACGGGACCCAGTGTTTCTATCAGTTCTAAACACTTGGAATTTATCTTGAAAAAGCATACAATTAGAAATGAGAATGATCTAACCAATTCCTGTAAGAAGAGAACACAAATCTGAATGCTTGGATATAAACTGAAACGCTCTTTTGACTTTTGTTCGCAAACCTCTAACATTTTGATAGAGAATCTTTAATCCCATTATACAACTTTACCACTGGAATCCTCCGTCTCCTCCAAAATTTGATATGTATATAATTTTTCATTGAATTCTGAAATTATTAATGCACCACAGTAATAAAAATAGATGTATGCTTTAAAGAAGAAATAAAAAAATGCATGTTGAATAAATACAATTTTTATTTATTTTTATTTACCAAAGAATTTAAAAACTTTGTACGAAATAATTCTACAGTAGTGTTTATATATTTCCTATAGCCCTTGACATCCCAATACAGTTGCTACACTTGATTGGTTTCTAAAACAAATGATAAAAAATCAGTTAAAAACTTTTTTCGTTTCTTATTATTTACGACTAGCTGATATGCCCGGCGTTGCTCAGGCTCTTTTTTGATGAAAGTTTGCAATATCTGAATGGAAATATACAGTAAAAATTAACACATTAAAACAGTAAAAATTCATATAGAAAAACCGAAAAAAATCTATTAAATGGAATGTTGTGTATAGCTGAGCGAGTTTACCATAGTGCCGAAGAAACAATGTGTGGAATAATGTGTATGGCTACGAAAGTGGGAGAAAATAGAATGAAAATGAAACAATAGTTTGATCTGGCGTTTTTTCAGCCCTGGCTATGGCTTAGTTCTTCTATTTTTTGTGACCTGACCTTTAAAAATTCATTTGTTTATCTAAAAATTCAACAATAACAAAATTCTCTTCTTGGATGGCGATGGATGTACATGATCGTTTGTGTCTGTGTACTCTGCAATTCCAACAATTGATAAAATAGGAAATAAAGAAATAAAGAAATTCCAAGCATGAGGTAAATGATTTTAATTAGAAAAATGGATGGAAAAATACTGCGACTTGGATTCGAACCAGGAACCGCGACTGTCATGGTCGACACCTCTACTAATTGGGCTATCGCAGATACGTGAACAACCATGCTATCACTAAGTGTCTAAAAGACAACCAAGTAACCATTATTGGTGTTTGCTCCAGTTTAATTTCTTTATTTCTTATTGTGTGTTCATCAAACTTTCTGATGGTTTGGATAGGAGAAATTCACAAAATTTCATGTAGACAGTGACCTTCTTCTTGCTTTGAATCATCAAGATTGGAATTAAACTAAAGATTTATATAAGAAAGAAACACACATGGACCTATCTGTTCGCTATGCATTTCAAAATGGCTAGACCAATCTTAATGAAATTTTTCATGGTAATTCCGATGGACCTTGGGAAGGTTTTAGCAATTGATTTTTATATACAAGGTGATTATAATTAAAGTCCCTTTGTAAAAATGCTATAAAAAAACAACCATGAGTCCGAATGACTTCAAATTTGGACTGAGCATTCTTGAAGAAGGGGCATTTGATATGGATAAGAAAAAAAATAGTTCCAAAATTTATCACTAGATGGCGCTGTAAGCGGCATA
>JAHWFO010040525.1:35939-47223 GCA_023313115.1 Rhysida immarginata
TCATGCAGTGTGTTTGTGAATTGCGTGCTGATACCATTGTTGATACCTATTGTTGTACCAACTTTGCCTTGCATTGTTGGTCATGAGATATTTCTCATTAATATGCCTTGCCATAACCATGAATATCGATTTTTTATCGATATTTATTATTTTTCCGAAATCTGAGGTAAACAGTGACCTTCCTCATGCTTTAAAGGTCATGTATGCGAAATTTTATCAAGATCGGACTAAAACTGTAGATTTGTATAAAAAACGTACACACAGACGCACAGACAGACCCACAGACAGACCCACAAACATCCTTCTTTATATATATAGAAGATGTTAGGCCTATTGTTAATCATGGCTAAATAATGTTAGGCCTATAGCCAAAATATACCTAATGTTAGACCTATCTATCTATACTACTGTTTATAAAAATCGCAACACCCTGATGGAATGGTCTAATCCATATGCAATTTGCAATATTTGCATACAATGGGTCAGAGTATAAATGATTAGATTTTCAGAGTAATTGCTTGAAAGAACACCATGCCTCGACGACGACGAAGGGTACCATATCAACAGCTGACAGACTTTGAAAGAGGACGCATAATTGGTCTGCGTGAAGCGGGATGGTCGTATCGTGACATTGCTGCTCGTGTAGGACGTAATGCAACGACAATTATGCGTGCATGGAGGCAGTGGAGCGAAGAGAACAGGGCACACCGAAGACCAGGCTCAGGAAGACCCAGCACGACGACACCACGAGATGACAGACACCTCTTTCGCATGTGTGTAGCAAATCATACAGCCACTTCCACAGCGTTAGCACAACAGTGGGGTGCTACAGTAGGCAGGACAATGTCTGCTAGCACTGTACGACGCCGTTTGATTTCCAGAGGATTGATGGCACGAGTACCATTGTTGCGGATTCCTTTGACTCAAAACCACCGGCGCCTCAGGTTGCAATGGGCCCATCAACACCAACAGTGGCAAGCTGAATGACAGAGCATGGCAGGACATTCCCCAGGCCCTTATTCAGAGCTTGTTTGACTCAATGCCACGACGTTTAGAGGCTGTAATTGCATCCCAGGGTGGTTTCACCCGATACTAATGTGATAATAAAACGCATTGTATTGACCTGAAAATCTAATGGTTTCTTTTCTGACCCATGATATGCAAATGCTCCAAATTTAATGCAGATTGGGCTATTCCATCAGGGTGTTGCGATTTTTATAAACAGTAGTGTATATATATAAAGAAGGATGTTTGTGGGTTTGTGGGTTTGTTTGTGTGTATTGAATACAAATCTGCAGTTTTATTCCGATCTTGATGAAATTTTGCATACTACCTTCAAACTATGAGGAAGGTCACTGTCTACCTCAGATTTCGGAACAATAAAAATTATCGATAAAAAATCGATATTCATGGTTATGACAGGGCATATTAATGAGAAATATCTCATGACCAACAATGCAAGGCAAAGATTGTGCAACAATAGGTATCAACAATGGTTTCAACACGCAATTCAAACACTCTGCACGGGCCAACAATATATATCTCATCACCAACAATGCAAGGAAACGTTTGTACAACAATAAGTATCAACAATGGTGTCAACACGCAATGCACCAACACAAGGCAGGGGTCAACAATATATATCTCATGACCAACACTGAAAGGCAAAGTTTGCGCAATATAGATAAATTTCAATTTGTAATAATGCATAGAATTCCTGTTATTCAGGCTTTTCTTAGAAAAGAGAGTTCTTAGTACTTAACAATTTTTTGAAAATCTTTAAAAATGATTAATAACTGGAGATAATGGAAAGTTAGCAGACTATTGAGAAAGAGTGCAAAGATAACAGAGGAAGCACTCCTTTAGCTCCGTGCTATATTGAGCAAATGGTAAGCAGGTCAATTGAAGCATTGGCGATCGCTAGACTACAAAAAGAGATGAATGGCCAAGTTTTGATTCAAGACATCGAGAGAAGAAAGGGAATTGCAACGACATCAAGTGTACATCTAAAGTAAGATTACGTTAATAAGAAATTATTTAAACTAGCAGTGGCATCCTTGGAAAGGTCCATCCATTGTGAGCCTTTAAAAAAATTGTTTTCAAATTTTTATTAAGAATTTTTACTGTAATAATTTTAAGGGTTTTCATGTGTTTATTTTTAAGATATTTCAAAATTTATTCCAAAAAAAAAGTCCGAGCCACGCAGGGGTTATTGCCTAGTTTATTTGGTAGCATAGCAGATCCAGCCATTTCCTAAAAATATATTTTGACTACACTATATGATCAAAAATATCCGGACACCCCTCACAGATCATCGATTGGCCCAATGTCACATGATAATAACTTGCACATCATTTAAATAGCTTCCCACACCTTCAGACACAACTCTGCTTGGACATTGGCAAGAATGGGTCGTTCGGCAGAGCTCAGTGAGTTCCAACGTGGAACCATCGTTGGATGTCACCTATGCGGCAAGTCCGTGCGTGACATTTCCAGCCTTCTTCAGATACCCAAGTCAACTGTAGGCGATGTCATTATGAAATGGAAGACCCGGGGATCAACAACAGTTCAACAACGAACCGGTAGACCCAAGAAACTAACTGACAGAGACCGTCGAGTGCTTCGTCGTGTCACCCGCAGCAACCGGAAGTCCTCGGCGGAAAAAATTGCCACAGCGTTTCGAAACGCCTCTGCAAATGATGCCAGTACCATGACATTTCGTCGGGAACTGCACACGATGGGATTCCATGGCCGTGCTGCTGCCCACGAGCCCCACATCAGCAGGGTCAACGCCAAGCGACGTCTGGAGTGGTGCAAAGCCCACAGAAACTGGACAATGGACCAATGGAAACGTGTAATGTGGACAGACGAATCTCGCTACACACTCTGGCAATCCGATGGACGAGTTTGGGTTTGGCGCATACCTGGAGAACGCTTCTTACCTGAGTGCACAGAGCCCACAGTCAAGTTCGGAGGAGGAGGAGTCATGGTGTGGGGCTCATTTTCATGGTACGGACTGGGCCAGCTCGTTCCTGTGCAAGGACTCATGAACTCCGACCGTTATCTGAATGTTTTGGACAACTGTGCACTTCCAACGTTGTGGCAATTTTTCGGAAACGGGCCATTTCTCTACCAACACGACAATGCTCCGTGCCACAAAGCGAGGCGTGTACAGCAGTGGTTTGCGGACTCAGGGGTCGAAGAAATGGGTTGGCCGGCACAAAGTCCCGACCTCAATCCTATAGAGAGTCTGTGGGATGAATTGGAAAGACGCTTGCGGGCCAGATCACATCGGCCAACTTCTGTACCTGAACTGATTCTCGCTCTTCGGGAGGAATGGAGGAACATTCCGGAAAGTACCTACCAACATTTGGTGGAAAGTCTTCCCCGAAGGGTGGAAGCTGTGATTCGGGCAAAGGGATGTGCAACGCCCTATTGATTTCCATGAAATCGTGGCTAGAGCGCAAACGTGCATGTGTCCGGATATTTGTGATCATATAGTGTATATTCCATGGGAAAGTGTATATTTTGAAAACTGAAATGCTGATAATGAGATAACTGAAAGTTCGTTTCCAAGAAATTTGATAATGAGCATAAAGTGATGATGCAGTGACAGAACATTAATAAGGCAGCGTCTATTGATTAGGCATAGGAGTGTCGCGTGTCTCCGTTGAGCTCCCTATCAAACGCCCAGACGACTTGCAAAAAATTATGTGTCTGGAAAGGAAAGAGAAAGAACGAGTATTGGTCAGAAAAACTCTGCAACTAAAACAGAAAAGGCTATACAGGCGTTTGAAAACATCTGAACAACGACAGTTTCGAATAAAGCAACATGGTATAACAGCTTCCACGTCAAGGTCAAGAAAAACTTGAGTCTAAAGTATCTGGTGATGCTCCGCAATAGTGAGGCAAGTCAAGAAGAGTTTAGATGATCCGGTATATCCCCTGAACTTCCTGTTTTTCGTATTTTTCGTAGAATGGATAGTCCCTTTGCTCTGTCTTGTATTGATTAAGTTATTATCTAACCAATTGGGAGTCATAATTTAATTTTTTGTGATCTATCCCTTACCTACAACTGTAATTAACACGGGCAACGCCCGGTACCTCTGCTAGTCTATGTACGGGGTGGGCAAGAAATAACGTGAGGTGTTCAGAACTCGCTAGCGGAAATTCTATTAGGCTAAATGCAGTACATTTTGGTGTATATATTTACTAGAACATGCAGTTTCGATTTCTGCAAAAAAAAAAAAAAATAGTACCAAAAGTCGCCATAGGGGCGCTTATTTCAAGAAAACAATGAATACATTTCCATAAGCGCGTTCCGTGTTGAGCAATAAAAGGCAAGACTGAGGATTTCCCATCATTCACGAACGAATGGCCTGACGATGACGCTTACTCTGCCTGACCGTTATTAGTGAAGTTGTTTTATCAGAAGAGCGACAATGCAAGTGCTGCCCTTCGTGAATTCCGGCGATTGAAAACGTTAGGAAGAGGACCGATGAGCATAACTAACTTACGGAAAATGATTGAACGATTTGAATCTACCGGAACTCTAGGAGTGCAACCAGGCCGGGGACGCAAACGAATCAGGCAGCAACACGTTGAAGAAGTTGCAACTGCTGTTATGGAACAGGAGATGACTACTGTGCAGGGTACCAGCAGTGCACACGCAATAGCACGCCAAACAGATATCCCATATTCGACGGTGAGGAAAATATTACATAAGATATTGACATTTTATCCCTATAAACTCACACCTATTCAACAATTGCTTCCTGGAGATGAACGTACCCGAACTGACTTTTCGTTGAGATTTTTAGCACATATGGAAGTGGATGATGCATAGCCATGGCAAATTTTATGGAGTGATGAGGCACATTTTTATTTGAATGGTGATATCAATACCCACAACTGCCGTATTTGGGCTGCATCAAATCCACAAGTGTGTCTGCCAACTCCTATGCATTCACCGAAACTAACAGTATGGTGCGGCTTTACTGCTTCTTTCATCATCGGCCCGTACTTTTTTGAAGAAATCCGTCCCCGTGGACCGGTGACTTGTTCTGCCAATTCTGCCAGGTATGCCGATATGCTTGAGAATTTTGTGATACCACGATTGCAAGAAAAGGGTTGCCTGGATTCTACCATTTTTATGCAGGATGGTGCGCAACCGCACATCGGACGTCAGGTGCAGCAGATCTTGCGAGAACGTTTTTAGACAACAGAATAATTAGTCGTGCATTTCCCATGGTATGGCCACCCAGGTCGCCTGTTCTCAACCCTTGTGATTTTTTGTTATAGGGATATTTGAGAAGCCTTGTGTATCAAGCACATGTTCCTGACCTCTCAACCTTAAAGGATCAAATAATTAATGCAGACTAATTAATGCAGATATGCTGCGAGCTGCCGTAGAAAATGTCGTGTACCGCATGCAGCTATTGGAACAGCGCACTGGTGGTCATATTGAAACACATTTGTAATTAAAAATTAAACATTGTTTATTGTTGTTACTAAAGTTGGTTTGTACGGTATTTGTTCTTTTGAAAATTAGGTATTCATTGTTTTCTTGAAATAAGCGCCCCCTATGGCGACTTTTGGTACTTTTTTTTTTTGTAGAAATCGAAACTGCATATTCCACTAAGTACTAGTATATACACCAAAATGTACTGCATTTGGCTTAATAGAATTCCTGCTAGGGAGCTCTGAACACCTCACGCTATTTCTTGCCCATCCGGTATATAACAAAAGATGTTTGTTTGTGGGTATTAATACAAATCTACAGTTTTATTCCGATCTTGATGAAATTTTTCATAAATGACCTTCAAAGCATGAGAAAGGTCAATGTCTACGTTAGATTTCGAAAAAATAACAATTATCGATAAAAAATCGATATTTATGGTTATAGCAAGGCATATTGAGAAATATCTCAGGACCAACAATGCAAGGCAAAGTTTGTTCAACAATGGTTATCAACAATCGTAATAACACGCAGTTCACAAACACTCTGCACGGACCAACAATATATATCTCATGACCAACAATGCAAGGCAAAGTTTGTGCAATATAGATAAGTTTCAATTTGTAACAATGCATAGAATTCCTGTTATTTAGGCTTTTCTTAGAATTGAGAGTTCTTAGTACTTAATAATTTCTTAGAAATCTTTAAAAATGATCAATATCTGATCAATGGAGAGTTAGCAGAATATTGAGAAAGAGTGAAATGACGACAGAGGAAGCACTCCTTTAGCTCCGTGCTGTATGGAGCAAATGGTAAGCAGATCAATAGAAGAATCGGCCATCGCCCGACTAAAGAATATGATGAATGGCCAAGTTTTGCTTCAAGACATTGAGAGTAGACTAGGATTTGCAACAACATCAAGTGTACATCTAAATTAAGATTACGTGACTAAGAAATGATTTAGACTAGCAGTGGAATGCTTGGAGAGGTCCATCCATTTTGAGCCTTTAAAAAAAATTTTTTCGAATTTTCATTAGTAATTTTTATTGTATTAATTCTAAGTGTTTTCATGTGTTTATTTTTAAGATATTTTAAAAATTAATCAAAAAACAAAGAGTCAGAGCCATGCCAGGTTTATCACCTAGCTTATTTGGTACCACAGTAGATACAAATATTTCAAAAAAATACATTTGAACTATATCTGTGTGAATGTAAATATTTTGAAAACTGAGATGCTGATAGTGCGATGATTGAACCGTGGTTTCCTTGAATAATTAGCAGAAAATGATGAAGGTGGGACAGGACATAAATAAGGCAGCGTCTACTGAGGAGGCAAAGGAGTCAGACCTGTCTCCCTTAAGCTGTCTATCTAACGTCCACACGACTGGCAAAAAGTTATGTGCCTGGAAAGGAAAGAAGGAACGAGTATTGGTCAGAGAACTCTGCAGGTAAAACAGAAACAGCTATACGGGCATTGGAAACAACGGGAATATCGAATAGAGCAAGAGGGTATAAGAGCTTCTACGTCAAGGGCAAGAAAAAGTTGTGTCTAAAGTATCCAGTGATGTTCCCTGTTGATGACGATGGATTCATTTTAATCTGAGGCAAGTCAAAAAGAAGTTAAATAAAGTCCTGGTATATCACCTAGAATTCCTGTTTTTCGGATTTTTTTTTTTAGAACGGATGTTGTATTGAGTTATTGTTTAACCAATTTGTTTTTATAATTTAACTTCTTGCAATTGTTCGTTTTAGCTACATGTGTAATTATCCCGAGCAACGTCGAGTCCTCTGCTAGTTTTTAAATATGGTTAATTAATGCTAGACCTATTATTATCAGCAAATAATTGCTGTTATAAATTTTTAGCGACTGTTGTAATTTTATGCATGTTGTGTACAGCCTGTGTAGCTTTTAATATAGAGAATGCGAGAAGCTATGAGAAACGTACAATCACAGATGAAGAGAAACAGATGGGTAACTCTACCACGTGATTGGAAATCACTACGTCATTTTTCAATACTAGTTTCGTGGCGCTAGTGAGGACACAATTTTGAAAATAATAAATAAAATAATAACGCAGTTTTTGTATTAATTCTTATATAATGTTAGAACACATAAATTTGTATTCAAAAATAAAACAAAGTTTTATATAAACGAAAAATTCTTGATTTGTCACGTGATCACTCATGTTTATATTAGCTCGCCGTTGCTCGTGTTAATCAGAGACCATCAATAAGAAATCTTGGTAACGCAATAATAATTTCTTTTCGTCTCTGATAATCCACCTTGCATCGTAGAACCAGTTTTCAAAGATTTTAATTAACTTGAATTAAATTATTAAAATAATTTCGATGAAAAGAACGTTAAGCAACGTATTTATCTGAGGTCATAAATGGCTTGCCTCTCCAACAATCCATTTGCGGGAGAATGACATAATTATGACTAATCCGACAGTAGCGCCGCAAAGCCAGGAGTGTTTTTAAGGAAAATTTCATTGGCTGACTTTCGTCACGTGATCTCAGAAAAGTTTCCCTTGCTGCTATAGGGAGTTTCCCCTCTGTTTCTTATTTCTCTGTGCGTACAATAACTTTATAATAGACAACATACAAATTATTTGAAGTTTTCAGTTTTTTACGTACTGAACTGCCCACCGTGTACACCTTGTCTGCCTCAAATATTCATGTTAATACGCTAATAACACAGGGCTGCGATGAAAAAAATTCAAGGAAATAGATAGCTTCAGTTTATGTATTCTTTGGTGCTGATTTCAAAAAACATAAGGCCACGCAAAATAAATTCTACGTTTATCGTCCCCGCCCGCCCGAAATTTTGCCGTTTTAAAAAGAAAAAATTTTCTGTAAATAAAATATCCAACCGCCTCACTTTCCATCCATACAAAGAAATTTGTAAGCAAAATGTACTAAACTTATGACACACAAGTGAGCAATGAAAATCGAATCGAGTTAGGCTGATTCTATGAGCAATTAGTCATGGTATCTTCCACTGAATCGGTTTTGGACTGAACACTAATTGTGTAGATATATTAAGATAGATATACACTGTCATTTCAATGAATTATGACCAGCACCCCTTCAAGACACAAGCATGGTTCGCCCCAACAACGATTACACATTGCAAAGCTTGCATAACAGGCTGAGAAAGCTTTAAAGCTGGTGCATCAAGATGGGTACAGGGATTTAACGGACATCCAAAAAGGGATGATAATAGGCTATCGCAGCAAGGGTGGCACCATCTCTGAAACGGCGCGATCTGTGAACTGTTCACGGTCCGCTGTCGTGAAGGTGTACAAAGAGTGGACAGCAAGGACAGAAATTGCGTCCCAACGCCATTACTGTAAAGGGTCACGAGCCATCGACCAACGTGGTGAGTGGCGCCTACGACGCCTCGTAAAAGGTGACAGGAGAGCCACAGTCCATCAACTGACCACCAGGTTCAACAGTGGTGCCAACAGACGTGTATCCGACATTACAGTTGAACGCACCCTGCTACGGATGAGCCTGAACAGTCGACGCATGGTTGCTGCACCCATGTTGACCAGGGGTCATCGTCAACGACGCCTAGACTTTGCACGTGAGTACCGCCATTGGACCACAGACGAGTGGGCTAAGATCGCCTTCTCCGACGAGTCAAGGTTTTTGCTCCATAAGATTTATTGGCGATGGCGAGTGCGTCGTAAACACAATGAAAAGAGACTGTAGGAGGCTATTGTGGGCCGGAAACAGGCTAGTGGGGGTAGTATGCATGTGCGGGGAATCTTCCGTTGGGATCAGTTAGGACCACTGATTCGTCTAGAGGGCAATTTAAATGCCTGTGACTATCTATCAATCGTAGCGGACCAGGTGCACCCGTACATGCTCACGATGTTCCCCCACTGTGATGGTGTGTTCCAGCAGGACAATGCACCCTGATACAAGGCACGTCTCCTTCTGGATTGGTTCGAGGAACACTCTACTGTGCTCCCTTGGCCCGCTAATTCGCCGACATCAATCCAACCGAACATCTGTGGGAGCACCTTGATCGCCATGTACGGCAGCTGGACCCTCGAAGCTCTGTGGACAGCGCTTCAAGCGGAATGGACTGCCATACCATCGGACACATACAGCGCACTTCTTGCGTCCATGCTTCGACGCCTAGCAGTAGTTAAAGCGGCGAAGGGTGGCTACTCTTATTACTAAGCGGGTGGTAATAATTCAGTGATATGACAGTGCACCTTGGACTAATAGTTTACTTATACCATTGACAGTCCTTTTATACCTATGGATAGGTGGAAATGTTTACAGTAAAATTTTGTTAAAACGAACTCGATTAAGACGAACACCTCGTTATTATGAATTATTTTTTGGGTCCCTGCAGAGGCCAATTGAAATCTATGCTATTAAATTCGGATATAAAGAATGTAGGATAAAACAAACTGCGAACAAAATTGTTGCCCGAACAGCCCCAAATTTCATTATCACGAACTTCAGTACTTGCAGAAATCGCACGAACTTTCGGATAAACCCCCTCCGTACAGTTTTTTTATCGGATAAAACCCTGAACAAGTTTATTACATGGCTAGTTCAATTTTAGGTTTAGAAACATAGTATAATTGTAAAACAATAAAAGTGAAACTGTACTTAATTTTTATCCTGAGCCGTCTGGCTTTTTAAAAGGAAAAATAAACGGTATAAAATTATTGGCGGTTGCTTTTATTAAACTATACAGAGTACTATGATATTAAAGCTAAGTAATTGTTTTAAAAGAACGTAGTTTTAAATGCTATGCAATATAACTTTAAAATGCTTAAAATATTATGCTATAAAAGTATTTAATTATCGTACATTTTTCAGAAATATACTCAATTCTTGTCCAAGACTTCGTGATTATTTTATATCAAAGGGAAAACCAATAAACGCATTTTTTCCCTTTTAAAAATATTAAACCGATAGTCTTGGACAGTAACAGTGTTGTGTATGTTTTGGAATTTACTATTTACAGTAGTTTAAAGTTATATGCTATGTACTACAGGGGAGGGTTCTAGAAATTTTGGCGTCGACTACAAGGGTCATTTTGCGCCTTTTACACAAGTTATAACAGTACGCAGCCCGGGACAAACACAAATATCCATGCCCACGGCGGGATTCGAACCCGCGGCCAGGCGGACTCGAGAACTAGAAAGCCTACGCCCTAGCCCTCTCGGCCTGTGTACTACACCGTTTAATACAATATATACAGGGTGTTTATGGATTCCATTGCCAAACTTGGAGAGGTGGTACGGAAGGTCAAAGGTGACAACTATTCCGAATACCATTTTCCTCACAAAAACGTTGTACACGGATTGAGAAGGTGTAAAGATTCTGACAACCCCTGTGAATTCTGCACTGCACGGCACCCGCAGAACTGCATGCAAAGCAGGAAATTAGCAACGAAAGCACTAATTGGTGAATCAGAATGCACAGGTGATCTCATTCCTCATCGAGGGTGACCAGGCAGAGTCCGTGAAGTACGTACAAGCAGAAACACCACGCAACATGAATGAGTTCAAGTATGGAGAGATGGCAGACGTGCATCTGTTGTACGGATAGGCTCATGGTAATGCACGAGAAGCTGCAAGGTTCTACCGCGAGAGGTTCCCTCGTAGACGACATCTTTGTCGTACAACATTTGTGGCGATTGATCGGCGCTTACGGAAAATGGGACAATTTCTACCCAGCAGGCATGACGCTGATTCTCCAAGGACTGTGCAAACAGGACATGTCAAAGAAGACGTGCTGCAAAGATTTGCAGATAACCCACCCACAAGCATCGTGAGGACGTGCTGCAAAGAT
>JAHWFO010040525.1:47233-71189 GCA_023313115.1 Rhysida immarginata
TTGCAGATAACCCACCCACAAGCATCGTGAGGACGTGCTGCAAAGATAGGGCATCAATCACACGACTGTAGGGAACATTCCACATGAGCACCGACAATATCCTTACCACAAACAGAAAGTTCAGGCTTTGCGACGTAGAGACTATGGAATTTTCTGAATGGTATCTTCAGAATGTTACTAACAATCCTGCATTCGGCACACGTGTGTTATTTTCGGATGAAGCACGTTTCACCAAGGAGGGCATGCTCAATTGCCACAACAGCCATAGTTGGGATGAACATAACCCTCATGTCATATACATCTCAAGCCATCACGAACGCTTTCATGTCAACATTTGGGCTGGAATTCTACATGACCAGATTATCGGACCACATGTGCTACCTCCAAACCTGAATGGAGAGCATTACCTCACGTTTCTTCAAGATATCCTGCCTGGACTGGTGGAAGATGTGTCTTTGGAAGTCAGACGGCAGATGGTTGCAGCACGATGGAGCACCAGCACATTTTACCCGGGCCGTGCGTGAGTTTCTCGATCAAACCTTTCCTCAATGTTGGGTAGGTAGAGGTGGCCCCATTAACTGGCCACCGAGATCACCGGCATTAACGCCACTGGATTTTTTCTTATCGGGTCATTTGAAAAGCCTGGTTTATATTACTCCAGTAGCCAGTGTTGACGAGCTGACAGTCAGGTACCTGTTTGAGAGAGATAGAGCACAGACCAGAGAGGTACAGAGAGGTACCTCTTTGACGCCTGCAGAGAGGTACAGCAAAGACCAGAAATGTTTGAGAGAGTGCGACAGAACATGCAGCAGAGATGCACGTCCTCCATCACAGCCTAGGGTCGCCACTTCGAACAGTTGCTGTAATTGTTCAATGTACCATTGTAAAAACCGCTTCTGTATTTGAACAAATAAGCTGCCCGGAGCTGCATGTCATGATTCACCAATTAGTGCTTTCGTTGCTAATTTCCTGCTTTCGTGCAGTGCAACATTCACAGAGGTTAGTCGGGATCAGACCAAAGCAAGATAGTACAGTACACTAACCAGGAAATGATCAACAGGGTCCTCTGCTTTGGTGAGGTGAGGCAAAATTATTATGCAACAACGAGACTGCATCAAAAAAGATACCCAATCAACGCAGTTAAGCTATGATGCAAGTGGACATCTCATTGAACACTATCTGGATTGATGGAAAGACTTACTTTGTATCAGATAACTGCTCGTAACAGAGATCCTTACCCTAACATGATGCAATAACAAGCAAAATTCCCATAACAAACTTGATATGGCAAAAATTCCCGTGGCACCATTTCGTAACAAACGCTCAAATGGCAAGAGAGCATTCGTAACATAACCATGGCCGAATAACAATACATCTTTTATTAATTAAATGGAAATTAACTTTTTTGATTCTTTCTTAATTTCTTTAATTATTGATTTAATTTAAATAATTTTCCGTATGTAAGGGACATGTCGTATTTTAAACATCGAAATATTTAAAAATCTCTGCCTTGTCGCCGTTGTCGTCTCCTTTCAGTGCTCTGAAGACGTTTGATGACGTCAGATATCAAGACCTACAGCGCCATCTGGCAACACCCTCGCAACTAAACTGCGCAGAAGAAAGATGCGCGAACTGTGAAGTGGAAAGAGTGAACTGAAGTGGCTGCTGTCCAACGATGAAGTGAAGAGCAGTTGCAGACGTTTTCGACAACAACAGAACGTGAAAACAATGGTCATCAACAGCATATAGCTATTACAGGGGGACATCTTCGATTCCCTCCTGCTCCAACCCAGTCGGGCGCTCTGCATTTCCATAGTGTACTTTCGCTCAAACAACGTGATAAACGACATCTCAGTTTAAACATTCGACAAAAGGAATAATTAAATGGTAACGAATAGCTATCGAACTCTGATACTTTAAGAGTCTTGAGCAAATTGGCTAGAAATTTCGAAATAGGGTAAAGGGGAGAGTTAATATTGGACACAATAGGTCTCATTTTTTGGCCCGGTTTATGAACTTTAGGTAGGGCATACTCGGATTGTCGCATCTCGTTAGATCTCTGGTTCGTAAGCAGCAAACAGTAGACGAGCCAATTGTCCTGTTCCAGAGATTGTAATGAGGATTGTGGGTGACCTGCTCATCGAATTTTGGTCCTACACTCTCTTAGAGTGAAGTCCTATGCGTTCGTTTAAGAAACTCAATTTTTTTTTTTTTTGCTGAATCCCATGATTCGAGAAGATATGTTGAAATTTTGGAACAAAAATTTTTCATCTGTATGCACGACAGATGTACATATGTGACCAATTTTTTGCAGCTAACTCCTCTAAAATGGCAAACAGCAGAACCAAATAAAAATTATACTTACTTAGAAGGTACCTTGAATTGTACCTTCGCATATATTTTATGTCAATTGAGTAAGCCTTTTTCAAGTTATTAATTTGTTTTCTAAAAATTAAAAAATGGCTGTAGTGTTCGAACCAACGAACCAAACTGAATAAACTCTCATTTACAGACTCCTCTCATTAAGGCGAATTTTTTTTGTAAATGACTTGTTTGGCTGTGATGAGCCGTTTTGGAGTTATTTATTCTCCCCCTCTCCAGACACCCCGCTCCCGACAATGTTTTTTTTTTTCTTTTTTCTAAAAACTGTTTCAAACTTAAAGGGGTTCTTTAACTATTCATTGATGTATTTTTATGGAAATGGGCTATGACTTTTTAGAGAAATTAATTTTTTTTTTAAAATGAAGAAATTTTCAAAAGCATTCATTTCAGCGCCCCAAACACAAAAAAAAACGTCATGAACAGCTTCCTCTTATTGAAAAAAAATTATTTTTTTTTGAATCCGTATCATCAACTCGTAGGTCTATGCGAATGTTCCATTACACCATTCCAATTTATTTTGTATTTGTTTGGAATTTGCTGTTGAACAGATGTGCAATTGGAATTGTTGTGATAAGCATAAATTACGTTATTAGATTCAAACTTAAGCAATCAGCAGCTATAAATATTCTATTGTTGTAATCTCCTAAATCGTTTCATTGTTATGTTGCCATAGTTACTCTGTTCTAAAATAAAATCCAACTATATATAAAGGAGAACATGTGGGTTCGTCACGGAAACAGTTTGGCATTGTTGTTGCACGTTTAAGTATTGTTGGCGCTCACTTAAAGCACAAGCCGGAACTAAAAAGCCACCTGACCATTGTTGTCTGAGTAACAATTTTTATCATCAATCAGTCACAGAACTATAAATAAAGGAGAAAATGTGAGAAAATGAAACAATTAGAATGAATTGAATTTGATAAAACTAATTACCGCGCAAACTGCGCGTGGGCCCTGTTCATTATGGAAATAAGACACGAAGCAGTATTCCTTGTCTTTTATTAACACTTACAACAGGAATTTTTTATGGTTTTCGAGATAGAATTTGGATGTGTCCTAATTTGCATATTTGAGATAATAAAAGGTACTTCATCAGATAGAGCACCCTCAAGTTCCTATTCATTCTCTTATTTAATTTGCGTAACTACATTAGTATCTAAGACAGGAAAGGGGTAACAGACTTTTGACTCACCCTGTATATTACTGTATTAGGTCTCATTGTAAGCTTTAATACATTCGGGTTTTCTTATTTGCCTTGAAAACGTAGAATAAAAATTGCCGCCCGCGCGAATTGTTGTTGAATTCGAAGAATTGTTTTTTGACTGAAAAAATAAACGCCGGCCCGCTGCCCCTGCTTTTTCTTAAACACCGGACGATAAACGTAAAATTTACTTTGCCTGGCCTACTGAAAAATTTCTATCACGTCAGGTATTCTTGAAAAATTTAATTTTACTTTGCTTTTTTTCAACATTTACCATAAAAATATACTACACCATAATTTGATGTAAAAATATACTACACCATAATTTGATGTAAAAAGTTTAAACACAAGGGGACTTTTTGTTTTTCTCTCGACCAGAGGCGGCTCGTGCGATCTGGCAACAGTGGTTTTCATCCATTTAAACCTACAAAAAATAAATCATAATCTCGATTGCTGAAAAATCAATTTGCCTCACCAAGAATCGATTATAATTATTTTACATAAATTTAAATAGATAAAAACCACTGTTGCCAGATAGTACAGGCAAAATTATTCGCGAGAATTCCTTTTCAAATAGGATTTTAGCAAAACTTTCAATATCGATTTTACAAAATATCCTTATGTGATGGAAAAAATGGAGGTCATTTTCGAAATCAGCACACCAAATAACAAAAATCACGGAAAACTTCTCTTGTATTTTTCAAAAACGTCTACATAGTTGTACGAGACAAGGAATTTTTATTGTTTTGTGTGTTAATGTGAACCAATAAAACTGATATGAGTGTGGATAGAATAAAAGGAATTTCCATTGTTTATTTAAACCGACTGCAAGTACAATTGAAATATTCAAATTGAAATTCATCTGCGTTACAAAATTTTTTCCGACAATGCTTTGAAACGATGAATTTTCTCTAACGTTTATGGTAAGTTTTATTCAGTGGAAAGAACATAGGGCAGTAGTTTAAAACATGTATAGACTGTGAAATAAAAGAAAAAACTGGCATGGTCCAAGAATCTGGTATTAACCAATCAGAAGCCTAGCTGAGCGCTCAGCCAGGCTTCTGATTGGCTAATAGCTCATTCTGGCAACACGCCAAGTTTTCTCTTTTATTGCACAGACTTTAGACTTGCGAGATTTCATTTCTTATTTCTCATTCATGTTTGGAAAGATTTGTGTGAACGCTGCAATCGAATACGTCAGTTTTTGCCTTTGCTGTAATATTAAACAACGTATTTTTATATTCTTCATTTTCAGCATATTTAAAAATCGTTTTTCGTTTTGTTATTGATTACAATTTCCTTGATTTCATCAATTTTGTTAAACTTATGAACTGTGGGAATGATATGATTAATAAATTTTCATATCTCGGATCATAAGTTTTTAAGTCGATTTCAGAAAATAAAATTTTTGAGTCGGGGAAACGAACGTAGGCCAATATAACACAAATTCTTACATTTTAACTGCTGTACAGAAATATACTTTTAGGTCGGTCACTATAGCTATCAAAAATACGATATGATCAACTAAAATGAATTAATTTATCCTTATATACGTCCTCTTAATGACTAAAGGTCCAAAAAGACACGTAAAATATTTAAACGGCCTGAAAACAGATCGTAAACAGCAAGGAATTCGCATAGAACACTATGAAATTCTCAGTTTGTTTTCACTTCAGTATCCCACAATCCTTAGCGCAAACCGGAAATGAGAACGTCTCTGTTATCTGTATCATGGTTATTAGAACTTAGTGGTGTGGTCAACTCCTTTGTTCTCGATGCTAAAAACGTAATTGGGGAAAACTGCTCCCACTAGGTGGCTTCGATATATTAGTAGTCTATTGAATGCCATACATTAAGCTCAGTTTCAATGGAGACCTTCGTCAGTGCTCATTTCTTCTGTTTATTTTTTAATTTTTAAGCATGGTTATTTTTTAATTTTGGTGTTTTTTAATGTTGGGTATTTGTTCTAAAAATTTTTTCCGTTTTATGAAAAGTTTTTGTTTTTCATAATGTTTGAATGCCTTTTAATTTGGTTATTCTGTGTATGTTTTTTGAGTCGTTTTGTTCCTAATGTTTCTATGAATTAGTCATCTATTAATTTTATTGTGTATTTTTTACTGATAACTTCTATTTTTATTATTATACTAGCAGAGGCACCCGGCATTGCCCGAGATAATTACAGTTGTAAGTTAAACAGAACAACCTCATGAAGTTAAATAATAAATTTGTTTTCAGTAATTCTACAATTTCCGTCTAGAGACGAAGCAGTTGTTCAGATGTTTCCAATGCCTGGACAACTTTTTGTCATCTCTGCCCAATACTCATTCATTTCTTCGCTTGCATTTCGATATATATGAATTATTGTTATAAACCTTCAAAAGGTTTTTATAGGACATAACACCATATGATTGTTGGTTTGAAGAGTTGAGTTCATGTATGTTTTGTTATCGGTTATGTGTTCAACTATAGCTCGAACGAAGGTTCTGCGTCCTCTGTCATCTTTCACTCTTTCGGAATAGTCTGCTAAATCTCCATTATCTCCAGTTACTGATCATTATTAAATATTTCCAAGAAAATATTAACTTCTAAGAAAAGCCCGAACAACAGGAATTCTACGTATTGTTACAAATTCAATTTTGTTTTATAATTCTCAGAGGTGGGATGGAACCATCATTCCTAATGAACCTACTTATATTGCACACTTTGCCCGGGATTTTACTTACCCTCTTGTTGTTCTGTCTCAGATTAAAATGTCATCAATCTTCACCCCCAGGGAGCATCAGTGGATATTTTAGACCTATCTTTTAAAATTTCCCTTGCCCTTTACGTAGAAGTTCTTATACCCTCCTGCTCTAGCGGAGCTTCCGTTGTTCAGATGTTTCCAATGCCCGGATAGCTTTTTATCTCTCTGTTGCAAATTTCACTGATCAATACTCCTTCTTTCTCTTTTTATTTTACCAAACACACAAATTATCGCCAGTCGTCTGGACTTTTTTAGGGAGCTCAAGGGAGACCCGTGTGATTCCTTAGCCTCCTCGATAAACACTGCCTTATCCATGTCCTGTCATTGCATAATCATATTTATGCTCGTTGTTAATAATTCGTTACCCCCTCCCTAAAAGAGGTTAATATGGTTAATTATGTAGGCCACACCAGTTAATGTGTAAAGTATATAGTGCAACACCAGTTAATGTGTTAACAAACTTTCAACCCCCTCCCCCCCCCCCCTTAGGGGTTGAATTTCGAAAAACCTCTTCTTAGTGCTCACTTACAATTTGTAAAGAACCTCTGCACAAAATTTCAAATTTCTAGGCCTTATGGTTTGGGCTGTGCGTTGATCACTCACTCACTCACTCACTCACTCAGTCAGTTTCTTCTTTTATATACACTGAGATAGCAAAACTCATGGGATAGTTACTTAATATCTGGTCGGGCCACCTCTGGCCCTGTGGAGTGCAGCAATACGGCGTGGTAGTGAGTCTGCAAGTCTCTGGTACACTTCTGGAGGCAGTTGACACCAGATAGTCTGCAGAGCCGAAGATAGTTGCTGCCCGTTCGTGGGCGGATGATCCAGTGCCCGGAGCCTGACTTCAACAACATCCCAGATATGCTCGATGGGAATCGTGTCAGGGCTCCGGGCTGGCCAGCTCAGTCGTTGGACCTCTCCTGCATGCTCCTCGAACCATTCGCGGACGACATTGGAGGGATGTGGTGGAGCATTGTCATCTTGAAAGACTGCTACGTCGTCAGGGTGTTGAAATGTCAAAAACGGGTGCAGATGGTCTCCGATGAGTTGACGATACCGTGGACCATTCAACGTTTGGTCCAGGATAGCCAGAGGGCCCATTCCAAACCAGGAAAATGCACCCCAGACCATCACTGACGCCCCACCACCCTGCACCACCACCTGTTGGCATGCGGGATCCATCGTTTCGTGAGGTCTGCGCCACACACGGTGCCTCCCATCAGCGTGGTACAGTTGATATCGTGACTCATCTGACCATATGACGTTACGCCACTGTTGCAGAGTCCAGCCAAGATGGTTGGTGGCAAATGCACGCCGGAGTGTCCGATGACGCTGGGTAAGCATTGGCACCCGTGTAGGGCGACGGCTGCCAAACCCGAGAGCATGCAGATTCCGACGGATTGTCCACCGAGAGACGTTTCTAGTGCGGCCAGTATTGAACTGGTCTGTGATTTGCTGCACTGTTGCGCTCCTGTCTCTCTGAATCATTCGTCCCAGGTGTAGCCGGTCACGATCATTCAGGGCAGCTGGACGTCCGGTATGGTGCCTGTTGTGGACTGTGATGCCTTCATCCAGCCATTCCCGATACACCCTGGAGACAGTTGAGCGGGGAAAGCCAAATTCCTGCACCACTGCCGAAATGGAACATCCCATGCGTCGGGCACCTACTATCATACCCCGTTCAAAAGACGTCAACTCGCGACGACCTGCCATTTCTGATTAATCACTTATCCAAGCTCTTCCCACAACGTCTAATGGTCCATTCCCAGAATCCGTTACCCCTGTGAATTCGTGAGCCATGCCCATCAATCAATGTGTTTGCTATCCCATGAGTTTTGGTATATAGACTAGCAATATTACCCGCCTTCGCCCGGGTGGTAAAGATGAGTTGCGTAATTTTTTTAACGATTGTTTGTTGTTAAAAACTGAACTATAACTAACAAAGTATATACGAAATGTAAGAGAAATTGTCTAGAAAGCCTTCTCCAAACCTTTCATAATCATTCTAAACCAAAAATGATGATTTATGAACAATGAACTGGGACAAAAGAAAATTAAATTATATGTACAAAAGCAAATAATGAAAAAAAATGGTAAGATAAATGAATCAGCTGCACAGGCAAGCTGGGCATGGATTATAAAGTAAATGTGCATTCAAGTCCATTTCGGTAAATAACGTTATATGTCTTCCCCTGTGGCGCAAAAACATGTAGATTTCGACAGCTGGACACGCGGGAGCAAGCAACGTATAATTGACCGTGGGAAAGGTAAGCTTCTGAATATATATACCTGCGACCTTGAAAGTCTGGAAAAATTGGATAAAATGAAACTTCATTCGTCTGACATCGCCGTCTAGTGACATCCTTTGAAAACAAAACTCTAGCTGATATGACCATCGGGCATTGCTCGGGCTGTTTGTTCCAATGACGTATATTAAAGGTAGATTCCGAATCCTATGGTTAACATCGCCACCAAAGTGAAGCCAATTGAAGCCATTATAGTTCTGGGTAGGAGTGAGCCATGGAGTAGTTGGCTGTGTGGTTTCTTTGTTTTTGACGATTTTGGTCCCGAGGAATAATTAATTCAAAACCATTCCTCATATAACGTACAAATAGATACGAAAAAGGATCAGCAATCACACTCCACAACCATAAATCTTCTTTCTATATATCTTCTATATATAAAGAAGGATGTTTGTGGGTGGGTCTGTTTGTCTGTACGTTTTTTATACAAATCTACAGTTTTATTCCGATCTTGATAAAATTTCGCATACATGACCTTCAAAGCATGAGGAAGGTCACTGTCTACCTCAGATTTCGGAAAAATAATAAATATCGATAAAAAATCGATATTCATGGTTATGGCAAGGCATATTAATGAGAAATATCTCATGACCAACAATGCAAGGCAAAATTTGTGCAACAATAGGTATCAACAATGGTATCAACACGTAATGCACCAACATAAGGTAGGGATCAACAATATATATATCTCATGACCAACAATGAAAGGAAAAGTTTGTGCAAGTGTAATTGTCCCGGGCAACGCCGGGTACCTCTTCTAGTATATATATATATATAGAAGGATGTTTATGGGTCTGTTTGTTTGTTTGTTTGTGGATTTGTTTGTTTCTTAGGCAAATCTACAGTTTTATTACGATCTTGATGAAATTTTGCATACTTGACCTTCAAAGCATGAGGAAGGTCACTGTCTACCTCAGATTTCGGAAAAATAATAAATATCGATAAAAATTATATATTTTAATTATATTCTGTGGGACAGTGTATATTTTGGAAACTGAGATGCTGATAATGCGATGACTGAACGTTCGTTTCCAAGAATTATTGATAATGAGCGTAAAGGGAAGATGCAGTGACAGAATATTTTTAAGGCAGCATCTGTTGATTAGGCATAGGAGTCTGGCGTGTCTCCCTTGACCTCCCTATCAAACGTCCAGACGATTGGCAAAAAATTATGTCTGGAAAGGAAAGAGAAAGAAACTCAACAAGTAAAACAGAAAAAGCTCTACGGGCGTTTGAAACATCTGAACAACGGGAGTTTCGAAATGAGCAAGAGGGTATAAGAGCTTCTACGTCAAAGGCAAGAAAAACTTGTGTCTAAAATATCTGGTGATGCTCCGCAGTGGTGAGGCAAGTCAAGAAGAGTTTCGATAAATTCCCGGTATATCACCTAGACTTCCTGGTATTTTTAGTAGAATGGATAATCCCTTTGCTCTGTGTTGTATATATTGAATTTTTTTTTAATCAATTGGGAGTTATAATTAAATTTTTTGAGATTGTTCTCTTTACCTACCAGTGTATTTATCCCGGGCAACGCCGGGTACCTCTGCTAGTCGAAAATACGTACCGAAAGATGATCGAAACGAAATTGAAATTGAAACCATGATCGAAAAATTGTTTATAAAATATTATAAAATTCTTTAAATACAAAGTTAACGAAAAGATAAACTTATCACTACGTGATCGGAGTGTGAAAGAATTATTAAAGCAGGTACCCTCATGTTTAGCCAGGTGTTTTGCTCATTTTCGGCCATGACGGTTCTTGAAGGCGGACCTTCCCACTTCAAGTATGCTGGCAGCTTTCCGGATGTATCTTTAATATACGTCATTGGTTTGTATGAGGAAACTTTGCATTATTGATGCTGAAATTTAAGCTATGATCTCCTTAATCATTATATAGTAATTTTGTTTCTATAAACCAAATTAGTTAATAAAATATTATTAATATGTCAAATTAAAGTTACAATAGTATATAACTAAATTTTAGCACGGTTTTTTAATCCCCTGGTCTGTGCACACACGCAAATTCTGTTATTGTAGTCAACAATTGGATTGCTGTATTTATGGAAGAAGAGATTTCAGACTTCTCTATAGCATGAATTTGGTTACTTCTTAAACTTAACAATGTAATTTAACGCTCGTACGACGTAAGTGCGCCGTCTGGCATCGTCATCTAATGACATACTTTGAAATCAAAAGTCTATAGATCTTTCCCTCGAAACCGAAATGGAGTAACTGCGCAGAAGCAGAACAGCAAAAAAAACTTCCGTTTCCTGCCTTGAAAGTAACACACTAATTTATTATGGTAGTATACAGGGCAATATGGCCTTCACGGTGCAAATGAATGACAACACAGTACACACAAAGTTGACATGACAAACCTGGGCCTAAAGACCGTCACAGTAGTCCCCTGCTACTGTCACCACACGCTGCCAACGATGTGGGTACAAACCAATGACGTATATTGAAGATAGACTCCGAATCCTATTGTTTATAACGGCAAAAAGTGAAGCAAATTGAGCCATGATAGTTCTGGGTAGGAGTGAGCCGTGGAGTAATTAGCTGTCTGGCTGTTTTGTTTTTGAAGATTTTGGGCCCGAGGAATAATTAATTCAAAACCATTCCTCAAAGTTAAACTGCGTACAACTGTACAAATAGACAAGAACAAGGTCCAGGAATCATTTTCCACAAAAATAAATCAAAATACGTAACTAAAATGAAAATACGTAACTGAAAGATAATCGAAAACCATGATCGAAATTGAAACCATGATCGAAAAATTGTTTATAAAATTTAATAAAATACTTCAAATACAAAGTACAAACGAAAAGATAAACTTATCACTCTGTGATCGGCATGTGAAAGAATTATTAATCAGCTACTCTCATGTTTAGCCATGTGTTTTGCATCACTTCACTCACTTTCGGCCATGACAGTTCTGGGCATGGAGCTTCCCAATTTGCTTCAAGTTAAAAAATAGAATTCGGAGTCTATCTTTAATATACGTCATTGGTACAAACCTTGGAGGAAAACGGAAGTTTTTTGTTGTCCTGCTTCTGCGCAGTTATTCCGTTTCAGTTTCGAGGGAAAGGTCTATTCAACTTTTTGATAAGATAATATCGCCATCTAGTGACATCTTTTGAAAACATTTCAACTTTTCGAAAAATAAGAATAACTTAAAAAATTGATATAAACACGGTATACAAAGTACCCTACAGAAAGCACAGTGACCCTAACTAATTATTTGGGGTACATATTATGGTGAGGTTAGATTTTTATTTATTTATTGAAATTATTTGATATTAATTTTTCGTGTACAGGTTATTCTGATAGATAAGGTGGGTCTTATTTCGGTTTTTCTTATACCTCAAATTTTAACATTTTATTATTTTTTTGTGACTTTATTATTCTCCATATTATTGGTTGTAAAAGTTAATGGATGTAGTACTGTTGTTGGTATAGTTACCGGTGATAATTAAAATGTCATCTCAATATTTTAATTATATTAGATTTTTTGTTTATGTTGTGAGGTATTCAATTATTAGTGATCCATAAGGTATTTTACTAATTTGGTGATGATTCTATTGGTGTTAATTGTTTTTGATATTCAATATCTATTTTATTTGCAACCCCTGGCAAAAAGGATGAACTCACTCTTAGTTGAAGGCTTATTATTGACAAGGGAAAGGTAAGCCACAGAAAAACTATATATGAATTGTAAATGCAAAAACAAAAATGTTTTAATGACTCACTGAGTCTAATCTATATTGTACATTAATTTAATGGCAATACATTCAGTTGGAAACAAAATAAAAAATCAAACATAATCCACCACCTTGGAAAAAATTATCAACTCAGTGGTTTCCTGAGAAAAAAAGATGACTTAGTTTCGAATCTGCAACCCGAAACATTGAATCATGATAAAGTTTTTAGATGCAACAAACAAATTAATATTTTATACCCGTAATATAAACCTTTTATTTCTTTATCAATGGACGAGTCTTCAGAATCACGTACATCGGTAATACTTAATAAGGGCTTAGAATAACTGAAGTATGAAATATAAGCACGAGTATTGAGTCTCTCGATACGTCGAGTAAACATAGTGTCTATACTTAAGGTTCCTCTCCTTACTCGCGTCTGTGCTCCCAATCGAATGCGGGACAACAAACACGGCACCTGCAAATCTCAGTATCGCAGTATCTAAAATCTTAAAAAGAGTGTATTTTGTATGACGAAAAATTAAAATTATTGCATCACCCATAACGCTCTTTTTAACCGGAAAGTTATTCTTAACTATAGAGAGAAAGGAATTTGTAGAAATAAATTAAGCACTTCAAAGCACATAGAAATTCAACCAGCGCGTAAATTATGGATAAATTGAAGACTTCAAAAGCCATCAAAAGATCTAAATGTTTTAAAATAATAAATTATGAATTAAATTGTGAAAAATAAAATATATTTATTGTAATGGAAATGAGTTTATTCCAATACACTAGCATTCATTAGTCTTCATTCAAAATGCTGAAAGCAAAACATTAGTCCATTACATGGCTAGGTAAGAGAGCGAAGTATTCGCTACTTTCAGTGAATATAGAGGGCGCTGCTATTTTTGAAAAATGGCGGCGAAAATAGGACCCACCTCGCCATCCGTTTACCATCAACATGCTTTGAATATTACACTGTGTGATATTTTTCTGTATGATGATATATTTTTCAAGTGCTTGATGTGGCAAGCACCTGCTAAGAATAGCACTACTTGGTTTCATCTTTCGTTTTAATGCTGGAATGCCAAAAAAATTTTATTTCTTAGTTAGAAAGTTATTATTTGATTAAATAAGAACAAGTTCAATAAAAGTGTGCAAACGACCTAATAATAAACGACCTAAAAGATACAAGATGAAAATTGTTCCTAATAATAAACGACCTAATTTTTTGCTTATTAATGACCCACAAACAAAACAATGTTATCAAAACTAATGCAGCTAACAATAGAAATAGTGATTTTACCGTAAAATTACGTGCATGTAAAGGTATTATAAGTGAAAAAATTTTTAAAGACAAATTTTGAATATTATTTCAATTTATTAGTAGTATATGTTAAAATATGTAAATATTTTCCATCTTTTACCCTACCATTGCTAATTTATGCTTACAAGGTGGTGGTAAAAAAAAATTGTGTTGATACACATGGTATCTGTGGCTTTTTTGCCTACTGTAAGTTTTACTTCCCA
This sequence comes from Rhysida immarginata, assembly GCA_023313115.1. Taxonomy (NCBI): domain Eukaryota; kingdom Metazoa; phylum Arthropoda; class Chilopoda; order Scolopendromorpha; family Scolopendridae; genus Rhysida; species Rhysida immarginata. Next base: position 61,096 of record JAHWFO010040525.1, read on the forward strand.
TCTTTTTCTAATGGCTTTATTTTTTGGGAAAAAATGTAATCTTACTGCATGTAACATCGTTTTTGATTTGCAGCCTTACACACGGCAGTATTTGTTGCTTTTACCTTTCATTTCTTTAGCTGCAACAACGTGTTGAGCCTTATTTAAACTAAGGCGAATCCTACTTAGCTCGGTTCAAGTAAATTCCACAAGGGCGGCGCCACCTAAACTGAAAGTAGCGAATAGTTGCGCTATCTGTTACCACACATTCAATATATTTCATAATATCTCTGTAGTAAAGAGTTAAATAAAAATTTTTGCTCAGACAACAATGGTCACGTGTCTTTTCAGTTCCGGCGTGTGCTTCAAGGCGGCGCCAACAATGATTAAACGTGCAACAACAAAGGAAAACTGTTTCCGTAACACTTTTTGGTGTCGATTTTCGCATCACGTTTTTTGTTGATAGATGTCCAGCCTTAAAACATCATCATGTTAAAAACTTTGAACTCACCTAATGCAACACCCCTAAAATACTAAATAACACAACCAAATAAAGGGAGGTCAGATTTTTTTGTGGAATTCAATTATCTAAACATAAAACTATTGAAGTTTTCCTGCCGTAGTGTTTGTGTTTTCGTGACCCAATGGCACCTTCAAGAGAGTTTTCACAACAGTTCAAAGAACAAATTGTAAAACTTTGTGAATCTGGAAAAAGCACAAGAGTTTCGCAGAACAGCTGTCATATTCTCAGGGTGCCGTATCACAAATATACAGAAAATAACGTAACCAGAAAACAGTAGAAAACAAGAGAAGTGAGAGACCCCGCAAAACTACGAAGAAGCAAGATCAAATTCTTCAAAAGTTATGCATTCAACATCGAAGATTAACGTTAGAACAACTGAACAACGGGGTGAGAAAATACCAAATCCTTGTATGCAACAGAATAATACGAAATCGACTTACCGAGATGGGTTTTTCGTTCCGAAAAGCCAAGACTAAACCTCTGCTTACAAAGAAGCACAAGCAGGCTCATCTACAGTGAGCCAAACAACACAGAGATATGACTGTACACGACTGGAAGAAGGTAATTTTCAGCCATGAGTCGAGAATTGCCCTTAGTGCAGGAGATAGTGATGGGACATTTGTTTGGAGTCGTGTTGATGAAAAATTTCAAGAGGATTGCCTAAATTTCTTTGTAAAATTTGCGCAATCTCTCATGACCTGGGATTGTGTGATGGCCAACGGTTCAGGCAGAATGTGTATAATGAAGTTACCATGAATTCAGAGGCATATTTGGAAGTACTGGGGTCTTCTTAATTCCAACACTTGAAGACCATTTGGAAACGATGAAACCATCAGATTCCAAAAGTATTGCAATAGTGGTAATAAACAATGGCCTGGAGCATCTCAGATGGCCTGCCAACAGCCCAATTGAGAACCTGTGGCGTGAACTGAAAAGTTGATAAGAGAAGATTATCCGTCCAACAAAGATGAACTCAAAAGGGCCATTACTGAAGGGTGGAATAAACTTACCGTGCAGTAATGTGATAATCTTTTTGCTTCAATGGCTGCAAGAATTAAGGCTGTAGTTGAAGCCAAAGGTGGAATTACAAAATACTGTCATGTATTGAAATGTTTCTTTTCCACAGAAAAGTTGTTTGAGTTCAAAGTTTTTTTCTCAGGAAACCACTGAGTTGGTACTTTTCTCCAAGGTGGTGGATTATGTTTCATTTTTTATTTTCTATCCAACTAAATGTATTGACATTGAATTAATGTACAAAATACTGTAGATTAGACTCAGGTAGTCATTAAAACATTTTTGTTTTTGCATTTTCAATTCAAAAATCGGTTTTCTGTAACTTTCCTTTCCCTTGTCATTAATACGTAAGTCACATAGTGAGTTCATTCTTTTTGCCAGGGGTTGTACTTTTGTTCTAATTCTTAAATTTTATTGATGAATTAAATATTATTATTCAATAATTACTTGATTGCTAAATAAATTTGGTGATCATTCTATTGGTGTTAATTGTTTTTGTTATTCATTATATATTTTATTTACTTTTTTAATTCCTTTATTTTATTGATTAAGTTAAAAATTATTATTCAACAATTACAATTTTTTATAGTTTTAAAAAATATATTTATTATTAATCAAATATAAGATGTTTTATCTAATTTGTAATGACAAAAAAAAACGTTTTTCGACCTTAAAAACCTTTAAGAAATTATTCTGAATTGCAAGATTGTATTTTGTATTTTATATTCCCTACATTTAAATTTTTGATTATGTAAAATGAAATAAAGTTTTAAAAAATTAAAAAAAATTGTTTAAATTCAGCTATTATCATTTATACAAAATCGGCGACGGTGGACGTTGTCACAACAAAGAAAAAAATCTAACAATGGGTTATCTAACAATGGGTTATTTTCCGATTATACAATCGGGTGGGTTCGCTTATAGTATATAGTAAAAATGGACTACTGGTCTCATTCAATGCCATCTGGTGATCTCCTTTGGTGCTAATAGCCTTTTGAGGAGGAGCTGACCAACCACTAACTTCTAATAACAATGTCTGATGTAGAGAAGAAGGGCGACACATAAAAACCCTGGAATACAATAAATATAAATAAAAATTAAATATAAGTAAAAATAATAAGTAAAAAATAAATAACTAAATAAAAAATAAATAAATAAGAAATTAATAAATAAATCAAAAATAAAATAATAAATAATCAATAAAGAAGTTGACGTTTCGGATAGACTCTATCAAAGCAAGAATAATTCTCTAAATCAAGGAGAATATTAGAGAGCTATCCTTGCTTTGACAAAGATTGACTCTATCCGAAACGTCGCATCTTTAGTGATTATTTATTATTGGCGTTTATTATTTTATTTTTGATTTATTTATTTATTTATTTGTTATTTATTTATTTTTATTGAGTTATTTATTTTTAGCCGATTTCAAAAAGGAGGAGATTCTATGTTCGTCTGTATGTATTTTTTTTTTTATGTATGTTCATTGTAACGTGCCGCTACCTTCCCAGGCTGAAAAAATTTTTTTTGCCCCCTTTTTTTTATCTGGGTCTCTTACATGAAAATTCCCTTCCTTCTTCTTTGTGGAGTCACTCTACGTGTTCCCTTCCAACGTCGTGCTTTTGTTATTTCGCGTCTCGTCGATATTCCTGGTATCTGCCGCGTTTACCCCTTTTTCCTCGACTGTGCGAGCATAGGCGGTCTACAGTGCGAGTCTTTTTGACCAGACGCTCAACTATTATTTTTAACGGAGGTTACTGTGGTTCCCCTCCTTATCTTTTTGAATTAAAGGGATCACTTGACGCGTCCGGTTCGCGTTAATCTTTTGGTTAATGATACTTCGTTCGAGAAGTTATTTTTTCTAATTTTCCTCGCGCTAATTATATTTTTCTTTCTGGGGATTTATTTTAAGTACCGTCCGAGTTCGTGCTCCTTCGCGTCTGACGTCATTGATGGCGTCACCTCACGTCTTCTGTTATTTATCCCGGGGTGAATTTCCTTTTTGCGCTTGACGGATATTTGATTTTATTAATTTTCTCGACGAGTCATTTAGTTTAGCGTTTAGCGTTGATAAGTATTCCCTGCTCCGTTTGTTGGAACCGTCTCGTTCATGGTCTCCATACCATTTTTTTTGGCATCGTTTATCAATCTCGGGTTTCGTTCGTCTTGTATTTTTCCTGATTGTTTTTTCCTTTTTTCTTAAGTTTTGCTGATTAAGAGTCCCTTTCTTTTGTTACGACTTATGACGTGTTTTTTGAATTTACTTTCTTTGTTTATTAATAGGAGAAATCTCAGTTCTTTGTCATTAATTTTTAATGCGCTTTTTGACTTTATTAGGAATTTAACTTTTAGAAGCTAGTTTAGATTTTTTTTTACTATTTTTGCAAATAATATAATTTTTGTTAATTGTATTTCTTTCACGGAGGTTCCTCGTTATCTCTATTGTTAAACACTCGCGCGTTTCCCTTATTTTCTTTTGTTTTTATTGTTTAAGTGACGTTATATTGAACGGCTCGTTTTCCTAGAGTAACTGACTTTCTTCATTTCTGTGAACTCGGGTAGCCTGTCGCGCGCGCGCATGTTATTTAAATTTTTTGGTTTCGTAATTTTCTTAAAAAATTAATATAGCTAGCTTGGTCAGATGCAGCTAGATCTCCGGGGAAGCAACACCGATTCTTCTGCCAGCTCTTGGGTTTAGAGATGGCTATTCCTATGGAAAACTGTTTTTACTCGTCCAGTCTTCCAATCTTAACTTAAGATTTTATCGGTCTGACTCCGGTTCGCCTACGAGACTTTGCAGTTTGTAACCCTTCAGTAGGAAGTTGATCGTCGTTTGTTGGCGGTTTTCCGTTCTTTTCAGTACCTATGATTGATCGAGCATCGATTATACCTTGGATCGTCTACCGATTTTAATTTAACGGACCTAGGCAAAGTCTTTCTCGTCCAAGATAAGATATGTTTATCTGGATTTCTGAAATAATGCTTTCCCGACGCTGTATCAGGATCACTTCGCCTGTTCGTCGTAAGACTTGGGTTTACGTATGATTCGTCTTCATGCAGTTTGATTGTCCATAAAGATAAACCCTTCAGAAAAGTTCTTTCTGCTATGTTAAGACCACTTTGCCGAACTTAAACGAACTTTTTACTTGTTATTTCTAAGCCTTAATTTTAGCTTATGAATGTTTTAAGATTTAAATTCCTTGTCTGTATTATTGTTATCAGCCTTTCCTAATGAAAGTTTATAATATTTTGTAGTATGGTATCATCTTTCTATTATTCTCGTTTTCTTTTCCGGACCTCATCCATGTTGTTTCCGCCTTCCCTCACCAGTTCCTTTTGTTGCGTGTATGCATCTGTCGGTCCGTCCTGTCCTCCCTTTCTCGTACTTACCCTTCTGTTACTGTTCTCTCTGTCCATACATTAGCGTAAGTTTTGTTATTCGTCCTTAGGATCTTGGTGGAGGAGGTCCATGGTTTGTTTGTTATTTTTATTTTAACCATACCTTTTTTGGTTTAATTTTTGAAGATGTCCTTATATATTTATTTTTTTTTGATTCGGTCGCTTCTCGAAAAGTTGTGAAAATTGAATTTTTTTTTTATTTCCAGTTTTATTTTCCTCGCTATTTTGCTGTTGACAATTTTCTATTTGCAGTGTGAGCGGTACGTCTTCGTCTTTTGATCCCCCAGATCTTCGGTATTGACATCAAGACTTTCTTCTTCTATTCTTCAGTGTCGTCATGCTCCTACACTGTTTCAGACTATGAATTCCTCAACATCTGGTGGATCTTCGCAGTGCCGCTTCAGTCTTATCGTCATCTGGTTCACCCTGTTCCACCTTTGTATACGATGATTTGAGTCTGTTCTTGTCCGTATTCTTCTGTTACTGTCAGCAATAAAGGAAAATATTTATTTGGATTCCATTTTTCTTTTCTTTCGTAAATTTGAGTAGTCCTGGGCCGCGAGTTAAACATTACAGTTAATTGGGGTTAACGTAAGTTTTTCCGGTATTTCTCTTTTTACCTTACTCGAGAGAACGTTTTGTCCTTTCTGGTAAGCATATTCCTTTTTACGCTGTTAGTCTGGGTTTTGGTATCTATTTCTCATTTTCTGTAAGGGAAAGGTTTTCTTTTGAGTATTTTTACGCGTCATTCTTGGGGCGTTGGCTGTGCGTGCGGGTAAACACGTCCTGTCTTTACTAGCACGTTACATCATCGATATTTCCGTCATTTATAAACCGATTTGAAAATTCTTTTTTCATTGGATTGGGTTTAGCACCAAGTTGGTCCCATATTAATTTCATTGTTAAGTCGATTTAATTTTTTTTTTTTTTTAAATTCATTCAACTTGTATATCACATTGTTCGGAGTTCACCTGAGGTAATGCAACACCGAAACGATCAGAACTTTTTTTTTTTATACAAGGTGGCGCAAAATTAATCATCCAATTTAAATTTAAAATAAGTTTAGTCTCCTTATAATGGGGAAAATCGTGAAATAATAAAACAAAATTTAAATTAAAGTCACCAATCTTGAAGAAACTTGGGAGATGAAGGAATGTAGTCTATTGAAGATTTGTTGAGGTAGAAATAAAACCAGTCTATTGAGGATGTAGATGAAGTTCTTGTGCAGATGATGTTGATAGGGGAAAACGATAATCTTGAAGTACAGATAAAATTTTGAAGGGTTGATCCAAATTTTTGGGATAAATTTCATATAAAAACGTTTTCGAGAATTTTTTTCTCATCATCAGTTGAATGTTGAAAAACAGTTGAAATGAGAATTTAACAATTGATATAAAGGCGATGATGCTAAGTTGATTGTAATTGTTGTTTATGATTGTTGGCTATTGTATATTGCTAAAAAGTAGTGTCCATTTATTGTTTATTTCTATTGATGGTTTGGCTAAATTTTTGTTATTTGTAATGATATTTATTGTGTCTTTAATTAATCTTTTTTTATAATTTTCTTCTTTTCCAATGATTTTTGTGTTATTCCAATCTGGTGTGTGGTTTTCTTTGATACAATGATTTACTAAATGGTTGTCTTTGTCTTTGTTGCGAAGTGCTCTTTCATGTTCTTTTAATCTTATTTCTAATTGTCGTTTAGTTTGACCTGTGTAGATATGTTCACAATTTTTACATGGTATTTGATAAATTATATTTCTAGTGTTCCATTTTTCTTTATTATTTTGACATATTTCTTTGATATTTGTGTTATTATATTGATTGATTGTTGTTTTTAGGTTGGTGGTGGTTATTAATGTTTTAGTAATGTTATTTGTTATTTTTGGTATGATTTTTATGTTTGGTATTTGTTCTAATATTTTTTTCTGTTTGTGGAAAATTTTATTATTGTATTGTATTGAATATCTTTTTTGTTGTTCTTGTAGAATTGGTATAGTTTTTGTTGTATTCGTTATTGCTTTTACAAACAAGTATTTATTGTAAATAAACTTATAAATTTTTAGTTGGAAAAATTTTTCCGTCCTTTACAATTTTTTCTGTTAAGTGGAAAAGATGACATCCGTCAAGTGGCTGCCGCCAGGATTGATACACATTTGTACCCGTTTTATCGCATTTTCCATGACTTTCCGCAAAATTTCCGGTGATAACTGTTCGCATTCCTGTCGAATATTCTCTTTAAGGGCTGCGATTGTCTGAGGCTTGTTGGCATAAACCCGCGACTTCAAGTAGCCCCAAAGAAAGAAGTCTGGGGCGGTTAAGTCGGGCGATCTTACTGGCCATGCCAAAACGGGAGATTACGCGACCAGGAAACGCATCCTTCTCAATATCCATTGTGGCTCGTGCTGTGTGTGCGGTTGCACCGTCTTGTTGAAACCACATGTTCACCAAGCCCCGCTCCACCAATTCCGGCAGTAAGAAGTCGTTTATCATGGCCCTGTAGCGTTTGCCAGTAACAAAAAAAAATCGACAAAATTATTCCACGCTCTTGCGGAGTATAGCGTTCCATTGCTTGTCTGTTTGTATTCTGCAGCTGTCTAGTTCACAACTGTCAAATATGGTTGACGCACGACGCCATTTGCAATAATTGCGCCATCTTCCGATAGAGTGATTAATTTTGCGCCACCCTGTATATGTTCATCGATATTTCCGTCATTTATAAACCGATTTTAAAAATTCTTTTTTCATTGGATTGGGTTTAACACCAGGATGGTCCCATATTAATTTCATTGTTAAGTCGGTTTAATTTTTTTTTTTAATATATTACTTGTTTACTGTATATTTTATGGAATTAATATGTTCTCCATATGTTAAATTGTCTACCCGTTCTTAAAATGTAAAATTTGTCACATTTGTTGCAGATTAAGTTGTAAATTCCACTATTATCAAAGGTGTTAATTGGTGATTAGAAACTAAATTATCTCTATTAAATATTCAAATAGACTAAGAATCTGGCACCTTATTACAACAACCTAAAGACATCTTAAAATAAATTTTCCAACAATGTAACTTTAACAATAGCTTTACATCATCGCAATATATAAGATTATATATTTTTCTGATGGAGCGATGGATTGATGTGGTTTTCTGTTTGGAGATATTTGGAGGTCTCGAGAGCGACATAGGCTGCTCTTTACCGCGGGAAAATAGCTCTTTACCGAGGAAATATATCTCTTTCCCACGGGAAAATGAGTCCTTTTGAATTCCCTGCTTTTGCTTTGCAATTCCCTCAACAGATGGCGCGGGCGAGCGAAACCGCGGGTAAAAACTAGTTTTTAAATATAATGAACGACTCTGAAATATTTAAAACAAAGATTGACCCTTGAAAATGATGAAAAATCGAAACAATCGCCGAGGCTTTATATTTTATTTAACGAACTTATTATTACAAATATTTATGTTAAAATATATTACATTAATAAAATGATGTCTACATAGATAAGTATATTCGGTTTGTTTCCAATCTTTTCTATCCACGGCATTTATCCATTTTGGACGGCGATTAGGTACGGCTAGAAACCAGTGGAAAGAAATTTCAGAATTTCTTTTGGCCCGCTTGGAACAATACACCGCTACGTACGAACTCACCATTAAATATGTGTAAATATACCGACAGCCCTTTAAAACATAAAATTTTAGTAAAACACGAGCAAACTTCGCACATTTTTAATGTCACAACTTGCCACATAATCGATCGCGTTATTCGGAAACCACTCAATGAAATCGGCGGAAATTTGCTACAGATAACCCAATTTAGGAATTTAGGTACCCAATATGAGAAACGCCATGGCCTATAGATGTCGTCACTAACCGACAACATGGTAAAGCTCTGGATGTAAAAGTACAGACAATTCAAACTTGCACTTCAGCCCTAGTGATTCAAGAGTCGAGTCGAGTAAGGTTTCCTACTCCAGCGACCGCATTCAAGGGAAGATCTGCCCTCATCTCATCATTAACGCGTTATACTGGAGTGTACAGAGAGTTTGCCATTCCAAATTTCAAGTGACCAATTTTGGCCACTTGAGGAGCGAATTCTCTACTCCACCTGAGCTACTAAGCCCTGAGCTGCATGAACCAATGAGCGTGAAGAAAAGACTTTGACATCACAAAATGTTCGATGTCTCACTCTGCCGCCGACTGCTTTGTATATACCGGGTGGCGCAAATAAGGTGTTAAGACAGTTTTTGTCTACTACGTTATAATATAGGTTATAGATTCTTATCATATTTATGCTATAACAGACATCCTGAAATTTAATGCAGAAGGTTTTTAAAGTGATTTTCATCTGTTGCAATCACATGAATTCCGTGACGACACTCTGAAGAACATCATTTTCGACTGCACGAATCTCTGGAAATTCCTGGAATCATTTCAAAACGTTTCACCTACCTGTAAAAACCATGGAACAAAATTACAGTACGGTACAAAAATCCGCATCTAAGGATGCTTCAGTTTTGTCACGATAAACACACGCTGTTCCAATGTTAGTACTTCTTATTCTGAAATGTAATGAGAGAAATCAGTGAGTGAGCTATAAAACCGTATCACCAGGCAAAATCATTTACGGCGTGCGATTAAACCACAGTAGACAAAAACTTTCTAACACTTCTTTTGTACCATCCTGTATGTATGATTTGAAAGCTTTTGCACAATGATTCTCTATAAAAAAAATATTTGTGAGATTAGCCCCTGTCCCAAAGATTACAAATACTTTTGCCCGCCTCTCCCTCCCCCTCCCAAATTAATGGGAAAAAAATCTGGTTAATGAATTTTAATTTTTTGAAGAGTTTATATTCTTTCAATCGCAATATAAAAATTCCTTAAACATATTTTTTTTCCTTATATATAAAAGGTATATAACTTTCAGTTTCCATTTCACTCCATTTTATGTAGTAGAATCTTGACTAACATATCAATTTTGAGTTTAATTGCAGAAGTTTTCAGGGCCATACACATCATCAACATGATACAAGCTTTTTTTTAAGTACATATATATATATATATATATATTTTTTTTTTTTGATATCAGATTTTTTTCGGACATTTTGAGGCGAAATGTAAACTTTTTATAAAATTAATATACTTTTTTATAAAATTAATCTTACGAAATTTTTAAAGTTGT
>JAHWFO010040525.1:71589-84119 GCA_023313115.1 Rhysida immarginata
AAGTTGTTTCTAAAATAACTGTAATCCTGAATAAATTCCTTTCTGTAGAGAAGTTAATGTAGTATATTTGAGAATTTTTACATAAACTTGCTAGTGGTGTTACATGTTGAAAAAATTAACAATCAATTATTACCTTCTAAACGGCACGTACTTTATGACTATGGTCACCGACAACTACCATCAAGGTCGAGTGGCGCTACTGTGTTTTCAGCTTTAATGGCGGTAGTCAGCTCCAGGAATGCGTGTTGGGAAACGAAGCGGATAGACATTTACCGGACGTTAACTAGCAAATCCTGCTGAAGCAAAAGCAAACTACTATTTTTAACAGAAAATGGTACGATATTGTAGTGTGCCAGGATATTTTGGCCGCTATGGGCGAGAAAAAAAGATCTGCTTTCATAAATTTCCTCGAAACAAAGCCCTCTCTATTTGGAATGGATAGTGAAGTTGAAAATGGGAAAAAATCCCTTGGCATTTTAAATATACAGGGTGATTCAAATTCAGTGTAAAAAACTTTTAGGGGAGGTAGTATGGGAGATTCTAAGCAAAAAAGTTCATATGAACATGGGTCCGAATTTGAACTCTGAGATATGAACAGAAATAAAAACCCCGCAACCAAGATCAACAAGTTAATAACTCAGGTTCTTTAAGATCTAGGATGATGAAATTTGGGGGAATAATAGGGTACATAAAACTGTGTACACCGCTAAAATTTGCTCGAATTCCAACGAGTAGATTCCAAGTTACGCACTCAACATCGTAACGCGTGCTGGTTAGTACTCGCATGTGACCACTGTTACGATTTTGAATACGAAATTACTATTGTTGGAATAGATCAAATTTTAATGGTGTACACAGTTTTAGGTACCTTTTTATTCTGCCAAATTTCTTCATCCTAGATCTTAAAGAACCTGAGTTATTAACTTGTTAATCTTGGTGGCGGAGTTTGTATTTCTTTTCATATACCAGTTAGCGTTCAAATTCGGATCCATGTTCGTATGAAGTCTTTTGCCTAGAATCACCCATACTACCTCCCCTAAAAGTTTTTACATTGAATTTGAATCACCCTGTATATTGGATTTTCAAGAAGCTTCATCGGTACTGAATAAAGGTTATTACAAGCATTTATACCGAGGGTTGATTCAGATAAAAAGAGGCGACTTTAAACGCCGCATATGACCTTGACGGAATGTGATTTGCATGACTCGTCCATTGTTCATGGGGATTAGCTTTGTATACACTTGTTGCTGTTATTTGGGACATTTCGTGCTGAACATGGCTTCCAAAAATCACAGCTTTTTGGGATGGGTATATGTTTGGCCTTTCCGACGCTAACTTCAGTCTTTCGTGCATTGTGATATTATGCAAACGAAATGGTATTGTGGTATCCAAAGCTACTGTGGGTCGAATAATCAAAAAGAACAAATTGCGACCATCTAATGAACGTGGACGAGCAGAGCAGCAGACCAGAAACAAGCCCCAGCCAACACGCCCAGCTCAGGTGGTGCGAGAAATCCGGCCTGAAGTGCTGAAAGAAAATCCCCCCACACAGAGAAGTCTAGCCCAAAGGAAATGTATTTCATAGGCAACAGTCTCCAGAATAATTCATGACAATCTTGGGCTGGAGCGACGTCATAAAGCGCGCGGTCACAGACTGTCCGCCAGGCACGTGCAGGAACGAATCGCCAACGCCAGAAAACTGTATGAAAACCGTTTTGCAGGTGACCGATGGAAGTGGGTTGTCTCCTTGGATGAAGCTTGGGTGTACCTCGATGACACCAACAAACCCAGGGCAATTTACTATCGCGAAAGAGGGGGCAAGGTCAGGTCGGATTTTGTCCGAAAGTGCAAGGAAAAGTTTTCAAAGGGCTTCATGGTGGTTGCCGGATATTGCTCACGTGGACTGCTCACGATTCGTCGAGTTCCTGGAAACTGTAAAATAAGTGCAGCTTAATTCCAGAGTAATGTAATGGACCACATGTATCGGCAGGATATCCCACGTCTGTACCCTGGTGAGCAATCAAAAGTTTGGATCCACATGGACAAGGCATCAAGCCACACTGCCAAGTCATGAATTACGAGTTTTTCCCTTCTCTCATGTGCCTGTAAAATCTCCTGACGCATCAGCAATGGATTTCTGTGGTTTTGGTCTCCTGAAACGACGGCTCGGAAGTCGCCGACCAAGAACCGTTGATGGGCTATGGAAAGTATGTCAGCAGGTGTGGAACGAACTTCCCGTGGAGTCCCTCAAACTCAGCCTACTTCAGTGGAAATTACGGTGCCGGGCGATAGTCCAACAACGTGGTTCTCTCATCGAACACAAACGATGGTGGCAGCGTTTACCTTGCCGTCAGAACCAACTCATGTCCCTTAATGGGCTCTTTCTTCTTTGGGAAGCGGTGAAAGTGGCAAGGTGCGAAGTGTTTCATCTTTGAATTGCAGTTTTTTATCTTTGAACTGTAGGTACCATTCAATCCTGGTGTCGATAACAACTTCGGAATTCCTCTCCGACGGGTTCACCCAACTAGTCACGCGTTGGCGCAATGCGTGGAAAGGGATGGGGACTATATCGAAAAGTGAATAGTGCATTACATAGAGGACAAATGTAAGTATAAGATACAAAAAGAATTTTTAAAATCCGTAAACGAAAAATGTTACAGACATGGAGGCATTACTTTTCAATACGTCCTCGTATGTAATGTAATTTAAGTAATTGGATAAATTGAATTCATCACTGAATGTGGCAGGGGTCGGACTAAACGTAGGATATTTAAAAAGTAGGCGAAGTTACGAAGGCTATTGAAGCGTCTAATGAAAGTACAAGTACTATCTACTAAAAAGAAGTACAGTACTTGTACAATACTCCTACCACTTCATCGCAAGAATTTCCGAGATACACGGACTAAACATGGTAGAAAGTTGCTAGGAAATGGGTCTCTCACGGGAATAGGAGGGGGAGTTCAAACCGTACGTACTATATGTAATCGTACAACGCGTCGTACGAAGGTGAACGAATCATCAAACAAGAGTTCGATGAGGGATAAGATATAAGTAACTGTAATAGTGATTATAACAGTAACACCCGTAGGCGCTAATTCCTACTTTCTTCCATCTTATCCATCCAGCGACTAAATCGGACCCACAGCAAATCTCTTATCACCCACGTGGGGTTAATAAAACAGGGAATTATGCTAACCTTTTTGTTTGATTCGCCATCTGAATATGTCTGGAAATGAAACGAAATTTTCGCGAATACAAAACAAACAATTTTAAAGCGAAATGAGTAAAAATGCTTGCTTTATCACGGCCTTTCAATGTTGAGTCTACGGGAGCTGCTGCCGCCTCACTGTATAGTGCTAACTTTTCTCACTTGGAGGTGTTAGTTGAATCTGACGGTGACTATAGATGATATAATGACGTTGAAACACATTATAGACATTTTTTAATTTTGCTTATTATTTTAAAAATCAAGATTTCAGAATTCAAAATCCCATATTTAAAATAACAGTCTAAATTGCTTAAAAATCTCGGCAATGGAATTAAATTCAAATGGAACCATCTTAAAAAAAAATTGTTAACAAAATTAAATTACTCTCAAGTAAATTTAATATAAAATGAAAATGAATAGAAAATTACGTTCATTTTTAACCTATTTCTGTGCGATAATTAAATAAGTTGCGTTTTCATACGCTAAAAAAATTCGGCGTTTAAAAATATTACTAAATAAGAAAATGACATCATTATATCAGCTATAGTCATAAGAGCGGGCCGCTTAAAAGGTAAAAACTGATTTTTAATTTTGTTCAATATGTCCCACCCCACCAGTCACAAATTTACGTAAAAATTCTCAAACATCAAAAAACAGGAATTTTTTCAGAGTTACAGCTATTTTAGAAACTACTTAAAAACTTTTTCTTAAGATTAACTGTTTCAAAAAAAAATTTTTTCAATTTTAAATTTAGCCCCAGAAACTCCAAAAAAAAATCTCAAATGAAAAAAGAAAAAATTCTCAAAAATATCTTATTGTATCAGCATCATTCTGCCAAACCATTCAGGTCACTTTGCAGCGGAAGACAAAATGAGTGACGTCAAATTCTTTCTTCACGCTCATTGGTTCATGCAACTCAGGCTCTAAGCGCAAGTCACTTAAAGCGCGGCGGCCATTTTGGGCTGTAACCTCTGATTTCTCCCGCACATAGTATGAGAAACAGTTGCATAATTTTAACTGGGATTATTTCCCCCTTTCTTGTTTTACTAAGATCATTAAAAAGTATGCAAATTTTCCTCATAATACGTGCAGGAGAGATCAGAGGCTGTAGCCATTTTGGGCTGATTTTGTTCAGTTGTCTGTGATCCAGAGCTTTAACAACATGGTGGATGAAAGGGTGATCGACACCCAATGATGTGAAATAAAGAACCTTTTCTTTTATTCACATCATTGTCGACACCTTTATAAATGTTAGAAATTTCGGAAAATTATATGTCGAATATTTGTAAATATCGATATTTCATTCATCGGGAAAAACACTACTCTGTATGAAGTTTCATTCACTTATAGGCTGTAACGTGCTAGTAAAGGCGAAAGACGTTTACCTGCACGTACAGCCAACGCTTCTAATAACTAAGCGTCCAAAACCCATAAACCATCCCTTGATTAAAGAAAAAAAACAATGCTCAGAACCTGAGGTAAACGCGAAGACATGAGTTACACTTACTTGAAGGAACAAAGGTGATCCCCCAAGTAAGGTGAAGATAGAGAGAAACCTAGGAGAGAAAAAAAAAAACAACACCTCGAAATAACCCCTAGCTAAATACTTGAATGGCTAAACCCCCCACCTAAGACAACCCCAAAACTAAGAATAAATAAAATTGAAGGTAGAAAATTCCTTTATTACAGCAGATGAACAAGGATAAAACAGAATAAAGAAAAACCGCAAAAAAATGATCTCAGGAGAGAAGCGGGGTTAACAGACTCTTGCTAAAGTCGAGGGAGCTGGCACGATGATTAACGCAAGGAAGTAAAACTCAAAGTCCGATCCAAGGTGAAGGTAGAGCGTATTAGGCTAGTGGAAGAAGGCGGATCACGCAAAGCTTGGAAGATCTGGAAGAGTGATAGAAGTGCGAAAAATCAAGCAGTGATGCTCACGCTGTAAACGAGCAAGACCATTAACAGCAAGTACCAAAGGAAAATAAAAACTGGAAATAAAAAAAAATCATTTTTCTCTTTTTTTTCTTCTTTAACAAAAATTAGAAATACTGGAGAATAAAATATAATTACAAAAAAATAATTGAACAAAAATGGTACAGGAAAGATAATAAGGTATAAAAATCCACAAACCCCGGACCTCCTCCGCACAAATCCTAAAGACGAAGTACAAAATATACACTATAATAAAGACAGCTGGAACAGTAACAGAAAATAACACAAAAAATGCAGGTCGGGACGGACAAACAAGTTCATACGGATAACGAAGGACGTGATACAAACAGACGGTGAGGTCCTGGAAAAGAAAGCAAAATTGTCATAAAGAAAAATTGATTAAAACAGAAGCATAATTTCCGATTATTAGGAAAAACCGATTATAACAATATAACCATGAAAAATGATTTTCCAGAAGAAATTAAAAAAAAAAAAACAAGGTAAAACTATGACTTCGAGAGATTGTCGAAAAGGTCAGTCAGATTCATCGAGCAAAAGTGTCATTGCTACAAAATATTTTCATGATGTTTCGTAATTATAAAGTCATCTCAGGAGAAGATAAAGCAAGACTTAAGTGGACGCTCCACAACGAGAGAAAGACCGCTCTCGAAACACCAGTAGAAAAGTACGATTTCAAGGACCGATGACGTAAACTTATCTTAGATGAACATGGTCACAACTGGAACTGGTCGACGGGAAGGCAATGAACGATCTAAAGTAGAAGTAGCGTTTAGTCCGTCTTGAACACTCAAAAGATAGGTGCTTAGAAGTAAACTATGATAAACGTCATGGTCTTGAGATACAATCGGTTAAGACCCGATATAGAAACTAACATGAAGTAACCGTTCATGAGTCGAAGTAAAGTTTGACGACGACTGAAAGTAATAAGTTCGTTTTCCAAAGGAAAGCCATCTCCTATCCCAAGAGAGGGCTGAGGAGCTGATGTTGGAGCTGAGGCTGATGGAATTGCCTCAGCGGACGCCTAATCGTGAGATCTTAGAATCTAGGCGTCCAGGCGCACATGCAATAAGTTGCGGGCAGCCCATATGGGGCTGCGTGGCTTATACAAACGCCTCAAAAACGAGGCCCGTTCACATCTGACTAGGTATCAGAAGGCCATCGGGAAGGTGAAAAGGAAAGTCTGGTCTCCTCCGATGACCTCGCATAAGCACTTAGATGACGTATAGCGCTTTTTAAACGTAACCGGACCTATCCGTGACCATTCAAGGAGCAGAAAAGATCGAAGCTGAATGGCCACTTTCCTCCATACGATCGAATTTGATAGAGGATGGCCCTGCGATCGACTCCAACGGGCCAGCCAGAGTTCTTTATTTATGAAAGCGATCGCAACGGCTAGGTCCGGTTTTAATACCTCGCCAGTAGAATCGTTTAAGAGGAAGCGCACAGACTGATATGAGAAATGTACCAGCCCATAATGCTTCCTCAAATGATCCCAGATCGACATAGCAAACGGGCACTCGTAGAAAATGTGACAAATGGTCTCGGCTACGCCGCACACGGAACATCCAGCAGACTTGACCATCTTCCATAAAAACAGACGATGAAGGGAACAAAACCCGTGATACAGCAGCCGCCATTGATAATTAAACAATGTTTTCTCAAAAGCGAAAGATTTTAAAAGCTTCATAACTGCTGCCCACGGGCAATCGGGAAGAAGTCGCACGATGTCCGTCGCTTCGTCAGGGTCAGTCTGCTGAAAGAACCATGCAAGCCGAAGCATTCCCCATTGCTGAGGATCAATACGGCGTAGCATCAGTAATATCAGTTCAAAGTCCTGGTTGAAAGCTTTGTATAAGTCGGGTTGATGTTGATACGTTACAACTGGCAACAAGGGGGATAACGGAAGCCTATTCACCTTGAAGAACAACCTTAGATGTAAGAAAAGGAAGTTCGCCCATAAAGGGGGAGGGCTAAGGAATACCCGAATCAAGGCAGCCCGCCTGGCCGCAATGAGATATCGTTTCGTATCGGGTAAACCCAACCCCCCTCTCTCTAAGGGAATAAAGAGGAATGCTGCTCTCAATGGATGACGTTGCTGAGCAGTCGTCCCCCAAACACAGTTTACAATTGCCCCACGGAGTCTCATGAGAAGATCATGCGAAGGCAAGGTGAATAGGCATTTAGATGATAAAACTGGAAGCACATGAGTCTTGATGAATCTCACCTTGACAAACATCGATGTTGGAAAATGAAGACTTTTATCAAGGCGAGAGATGCACTTCTCAACCACTTGTTGCCAATGCATGGAGTCCATGGTCGGTTGAAAAGAAAAGACATAACCTAACACTGTAATTCGGTCGCACCATGTTATTGGGAAGGTTTTGAGATAGTCCGCAGTCCACTTCCCAATAGCAATACCTTTAGACTTGACGAGGTTGATGGAACTCCCCGTCGAAGTACTAAAGCGATCGAAGGTTTCTTTAAAGATGCCCAAGGAGTACGAGTCAGACGCAAATAGTACTACGTCATCTGCATACGCCAAAGTCCTGATGTTTATGGATGCAGCTGGCAGATCGTATCCTCGAACATCTTGGTGGCGATTTAAGTATTGCAATAATGGTTCCAAATAAAAGATGTATAACAGGGAAGAAAGAGGGCACCCCTGCCTGACACCTTTACACAAATTGAAGGTGGCAGATACGGAACCATTAATCGCAACACATGATGCGGCCGAAACATACAGTGCGGAAATAATTGTGGCAAAAGTCCGAAGACAAAGATGACGAAACACTTCAAAGAGGAACTCGTGGTTCACTTTGTCGAAAGCCTTTTCCTGGTCAAGGCTTAAAACGGCAAGAGTTTGCTGACGAGCACACGCCTCTTCCATCACACACCGAATCGTAATTAGATTATCGGACATCCTGCGCGATGGAATTGAGCAGGTTTGACCAGGATTGATGAAATCTTCGGCGAGAAATTTCAGTCTTTGTTGGAATACACCAGTGAAGACCTTGTAGTCGGTGTTAAGGAGGGTTATTGGCCTCCACTGGGTAACAAGCTCTGGATTCGGCACCTTGGGGAGAAAGATAATTTTCCCCACAGTGAAGTCCGATGTGATGGAAGACGGGTCTTCAATAATCGAATTAAACACTTGCACCAGGAAAGGGCCAAGAAGTTTCCATGTCGCATTGTAGAACGAGTATGGTATGCCATCCATACCCGGACTGGACTGGTGACGGCCGTCCGCTGACAGGAACCTCTTGACTTCGTCTTCGGTAAAGGGACGAGAGATAGACAGGTCAACATTCTCAGAAAAAGGTCTTAGCGCCTCAATCCACTGCTTCGTTTCATCTGACGGAATGATTGGGTTATAGAAAAAGGATGAGAAATGGGCGTGGAAGGCTGACAAGATGTCGTGGTCAGAACTCACTTCCCCATTTTCCACCACCAATCGATGACATCGTTTTTGTTGGCACGTCGTCTCTCCTCGGCGAAAGTGGCAGATGATAAATTCCTGACGTCAGTCGCCCAGGAAAGTTTGGCTCTGAGCGCTGCGCCAGCCGCCTTCTGGATCATTAGAGCGTTGATCTCACTCTTCACCTGACGAATCTCCATCTCGAACTCCTCCTTTGGGGTGGATACTTGGAGGAGCCGGAGGATCTCTTGTAGCATGAGGAGATGACGATGTCGGCGACGAGCAGCATCTAACCCAATCTTCCGAAAGAACCGTTTGATCTTAGTTTTTAGTTACAACCACGAGGCAAGCGTAGGAGGCACATTACGAAGGTGTTTGTCGACGAACTGAGCGAACGCACCCTGGTATTCCTCTTCATCGAGCAGAGAAACATTCAGGAACCACTTGCGATGGACTGCAGAGCCTGCGGATGATGCTGAAAATGGAGGATTCCATGACCACATGATGGCACTGTGGTCGGAGAATGAGCATGGAATTACCTCCATTTTACCCGGCGTACTAACAAAAGCATTGTCGACGAGAAAAAGGTCTAATCTTGATGTAGTGGGCCCTTGATGGAAAGTAGCCCCAATGTGATTACTCTGTGGATTGTGTGTCCATAAGTCGAACAATGCATTTTGCTGGCACAGACGATACACATGACCAGACGAGAAGATGTTGTTGTCGTCTGGATGGCAGTTCAAATCTCCAGCAATCACCACAGGCAACGATGAACACAAAAAGTTATTTAAGTCTGTGAAAAACGTTGGTTTCTCTGCTGATCTACACGGAGCATATACATTAAGCAATCGGAAATTGACACCAGATGTTGAAATGTCCAAAGAAATTACCCTGCACTCGCAGTCATATACACAATTCGACACCAGAATGGAGGGGTTGAAGATGATGGAGGCAACCCCTTTCCCATTTGGCGACGAAGAGTTGATGAAGAATTGTCCGTTGGTATATTGACTGCGAAGGCCCGGAAGATCGTAGCACTGTTGTGAAGTGGCGAGCTTTACTTCTTGAAGTAATAAGATGTCCGGCCTGTACAGGGCAATGAACGATGACAACACCGATTGCTTAAAAGAGGAACCCAGAGAACGCACGTTCAGGGAGATGACCTTCATTGAGGATTTTTAATGGCGCACCTGCTGACCTGTATCCAGTTGAGACTTGGGCTTCCCAGATGATACGGGAGGCTCCGTCGATCTTCTCATCGGAGATCGCAGACGACCTGATGAAGAAGAAGGGCTGCGCTGGTGACTCGCGCGGCTGTCTCTCTCGGATGAAGAAGTTGCACGTCTCTCGTCCCTGTTGCCACGATCCCGCCTGGACTTTTTCTTGCGGGGACTCCTCGTCCTCACAAGAAGATCCTGCTGTTTCTGCGCTGATGGAAGCGAGGTCCCAGCAGAAGATGTCATCCTGGAAGGTGACGACGTATGCATAGACTGCGCAGGCTGTGAAGATGTTGACAGCACTGGTGGAGGAAGAGGTGGAAATTCCTCCACTGAGAAGGCAGAATCTGCTCCTACGTCGTCCATACCAGAAGCTTTGTCTTCACCCATCGACACATCTAGAGATGACTGAGGAAGAGGCGTTATCTCTGGGAGCTTGGAAGGAGACGATGATGACCTCTCCCTCCTAGGCTCCGAAAATGTAGTTGGAGTCGATGATGATCGAGATGGTGGCGGCATCATCTCCTTCTGCACCTCTGGAAGAGTCGAAAGAGCCGTTGTAGAATGGCTCTTTTGCAAGGTGGATGACGACGACGAAGCTTTGGTTGCCACTGTAGACTTGGCCGGTGATGACATCAGGGGTTGTTGCTGGGACGACATTCTTGAAGGCGACGATGGAAGATCTGCTGGTGCTGCAAACACCCTCTCCTGGCATTGGTGAAACTTGCTTACTAGGCAATGCAAGCATCGCAATGCTTTAGAAGAGGGCAGTCTTTCCGGACGTGAGACGTTTTCTTGCAGTACCAGCAGCACTGCCTTTGGCCCTTGTAAGATACACGAACTTTGTTGCCGTGCATTACAAGGTTTTCAGGAATGTCCCTCTGAAGGTTCATCTCGACTACGAGGTCACCAGTCCTCTGCAGAGGAGAGTCCGAGTGTGTTGGATACCCGACTTTTTTGACCTGACCGTAGTCTGACATGTAGCGCTTCAGGTAATCTTCCTCCATCAGCGGCGAAGCACCCCGGATAAAGATGGGCAGATATCCGGGCTCAGCATAGACCAGGCAGACGGTGGTTTGTCCGACCTTAACAAAGTCCGCAGGCACGATACGGTCTGCTATGTTTCGCTGTCGGCAAAGCATCCTCCACTCGGTTGAAGAAAGTCTTTGCACGACAGAAACAGCAGGATCGCCCGAAGGCAACACAGGCGGGATGTCCGTCTTAGCATAAAGGGCTTTCATAAACATACCGACGGCTAATGGACCGTCGGTAATCATGAGCACCATGTTCTCCATGGTGAGAGAAAAGTTCGGGAGGGGGTGAAACCTCCCCCGGGGTTGCCGGGGGGAGGGTCACTCAAGTCACAAGGTTATTCCCGCACGCAATGGAGATGACTAGTTGCAGCGAGAATAAACCTAAGTCTAAGTCCAGGAAATAAAGTCACTCACACAACGAAGCACAAACACTTATTTTTGTTAGAGGAGCTGATGTTGCCTCTCTTGAAGGTCTAGCAATAATTTTTTTTCAAGCCAAGAAATTACAAAATCCGAAAAAAAATTTAAATATCACGTGCACGCGGCACGGCATCCGAGTTCAAGGAAACGAAGATAGATAAACGCTCTAAGAAAACGAGCGGTTGATTACAACGACGACTGAACAATGAAAAGTTAAGCTAACAACGGGCACGCGCGAGTAACCAACAATAGCAATAATAAGAAATCGCCGTAAAAGAATTATAGAGAACAAAAAAATATTTTAAAAATAGTAAAAAAAAATCGTTTTAGCTTATGAAACAAATTAAAAAGAAGGGAATAGTTATATTCCTTTTAACGTTAAATAGTACATCCAATATCCATAGCGAAAGACGAGGACTTCCATCCATCCTTTGCTTAAAATCAATCTTCAAAAAAAAAATTCGAAGGAAATAGTTAAGCGGCAAATAAAATCTAATAGTAGACTTGGAAATCAAAAAGAGGGACGAATCTAAAGTTTATTAAAAAAAACGACGAGAAATGATTCATCGGATAATAAAACAAGACGTATCATACAAATGACGCGATGAAAGATGGGCCAAAACTAGATGCTTAAATTAATTGCCTCAGCGGGAAATTAAATATTCAATTATCCATCAAGCGCAAAAAAAAATCTAACAAGGGATAAACTACTGAAGACACGAAATAGCGACATTAAGGACGCAATATACGAGGAATCACGATCTCGGTCAACATATAAACGAATCCCACTGGGAGAAAAAACTTATTTAACGCGAGGACAAAATCAAACAGAACAAATAATTCTCCCAAATGAGGTATCATTAACCCAAGAACAACGCGAACAGAACGCGTCAAGTGAACCCTTTAATATACAAAAAAAGGAGGGGGAACACAGTAACCTCCGTTAAAAATAATTAACTAAGCAACTAATAAAAAAAAGGCTCACGTCCGAGACAACCGATGATCACCCAGTTTTGGGGTAGGCTATACGCGACAGAAACCAGGAACATCGGTAAAGTGGGATGCTTG
Source organism: Rhysida immarginata (assembly GCA_023313115.1). Taxonomy (NCBI): domain Eukaryota; kingdom Metazoa; phylum Arthropoda; class Chilopoda; order Scolopendromorpha; family Scolopendridae; genus Rhysida; species Rhysida immarginata. The sequence goes on from JAHWFO010040525.1 coordinate 83,905, forward strand.
AAAGACACAGCGCGGGAGGAGAACGTTTAAAGTACACTCCACTAGAGTGTAATATGGATCTAACAAGCGAGATCCAGAAATTAGTTGTAGGGGGGACTCAAAAATTCACAAAAAAAAGTTACTAAAACCTACCCGAAAAAAAAAATATAACGGCACATTACAAGGCATATGGTTGACGCTACGTGACACCCTTTCACAGCTTTCACAAAAAGCAC
>JAHWFO010040525.1:84219-136729 GCA_023313115.1 Rhysida immarginata
CCCCCCCCCCGTCGGTCATATGTCATCCTGACACGAAAAGTGACAATTAAATTCTATTAATCAAGATGTATAGAGGTTGTAATTAAAAACAATGCAACTATACAGAGGAAAAAACATTCCATTTATTGAAATATTTACATATCTTTAATCCATGGTGATGTAGCCCAAACCTCCAAATCTTTAATTATCATAGACGTATTCTTTGAAGTTGGTTCAGGAACGAAGACGTCAGAAGTAACATATTCACTAAGCCACACAAAAATCGTCACCATCTTCAATACCAGGTCTGTAAATATGAAACCGGTATTGGCCTATAAATGGCCTTAGCTGTCAATGTAGTTACTGTCAAACCGCGTCGGTCATGCCATTTTCTTACTCTGACATCTCACAAAGATTTTCAACTCACTACAATACAATTTTCATACAACAGCATAGTTTGTAACAAGTCGAATTTTGTGCCCGGAAACTACGATTTGCGGACAGCATTGATTTTCGGTTACCATTTCAAGAAAACTTCTGCAGAATCGCATCGCATGCTTGTCGAAGCTTATACCTCATTCGCACTACAGAACTAGATCGAGTCGATCCAGATACAAACTAGATTCATTGAGAAATTGGATTCATTTCAGATCTACAGTGTTCGCACTTCAGCTGCTATCCAGTTAGGGAACTCGTACATTAATCTCCACCCAGCTTTACAACTCCAATTGTTCATTATAGTCAACAGGTGCAAGGGATTGTAAATGGACGAATTTCTTTTTTGTCGTCTCAATCCATCCAAGTTTTCAAGCCATAGGCCGAATAAAATTTTGTTTTTTAATTCGGACCACGTGTCGATCAATTGTTTGGACGCCATTTTGTGAAAACTTCATCGTGCAAGGGCATAACCACCGAGAGAGAAGGCCTCTGCGATGAAAAGTAATACATTGTCACATCATCATAGTTAGAGCAAATTTATGGCTTATTATTGGTAGAAATACGAATAACAATACCTTATTTATGAAGATGTAACAATGTATTACGTTTCATCGCAGAGGCCTTCTCTCTCGATGGTTATGGCAAGGGATTGTGGGAAGGAACGAATCTAGATTGGCAGCATCGATCGAGTTCTCCGAACAGGATTCAGTGAATCGAGTTTGGAGACAGTCGATTTAGTTCGAATCCAGATTGCTAGCGTTCGCACTTCAAAATTCGAATCTAGTTCAAGCTGCCGATCTAGATCCAATGTGCTAATACGAACGTAACATAACACTGAGCATGCTCTTGGTAAATCACAGTAGTTTGAGTGGTTTAAAAAATTCTAAAGTGGCGATTTTGACGTGAGAAACGAAGAACGTGGAAGACACAAAGTTATCTATTTTGAGCAGCTGAAATCTGGCGAAACCGTTAATACTTAACGCTAAAGACAACAAATGATCGATCTGGATCAAGCTTTGCATAAAAAACTACCAGAATATCAAAAAAAGGCAACAAAGTGTTTTTGCTTCATGAAAATGCACCATCACACACAGCAAAACTTAGCCAAGGAAACGATTGAGGCGTTTAGTTAAGAAATACTTTTCCACGCGGCTTACTCTGATGACATCAGACATGGCTCCGTCCGATTACTACTTATTTGCATCGATGGGACACGCACTTGCTGAGCAGCGCTTCACTTAAGTTATTACGAAAATGTAAAAAATGACTCAATGACTGGTATGCCTCAAAAGAGCAAAGGTTTTTTTGGCATGGCATCCACAAATTGTCAGATAGGTGGAAAAAATTTATAGTGAGTGATGAGCATTACTTCGAATAAAATATTTTTTATCATTTTCATACAATAAACGTATATTTTCTATACAAAAATTCTGATTTCATATTTATATACCTGGTAGATGAGTGCAAGTCTATCTCTCCTTGTTTGCAGGTAATATTATCTACGACTGCAAGTGTTGCAGTAGGAGCATTCAAATTAGAGGTGTTACCATGAATTGCTTCGTGCAATTTCATGCGCTTGACAGAAAGAAATAAAGAACACAAATTTGGCAAACACGTTTGTGCAAGTTTACCTGCACACTTTGATAATGTGCATCATAAGGGAGTATTCTATACTTTGTACTTGCAGCTGAGATAACTTTATGAGACAGTGCAAGTGTTACAAACAAATTTGGAAACCCGTTACTGAGATGAATAGGGTTTACCCGTGGAAGTCTGCTTTTCCCTATGGTTTGTCAGTTAATACTTCTTAATATAGTTTAGCGATGGGTGCAGAGTTAAGAGTTTTGTTTCTCATCTTATGCTTTTATTCGTATTCGTTATTATTTATCCCAAAGTGGGTACAGTTATATAAAAATAAGGGGTACATATACAGGGTGAATACAAAAGTCTGAACCCCCCTTTTATTTTATGAAGCGAAGCAGATATGTCAATTTTGATGAATCCAGTGAATAGGAAGTTGTGGTTGGCCTATCCCATGGTGCACTTTTCATCATCCCAAATATGCAAATTAGGACACATTCAAAACTTATCTCAAAAACCGTAAGGGATAGAGAAAAAAACCCAATTGAAAACTTGTTCAGCATAAAAAAACAAACAAAAACAAAAAAAAATCATCCAAATTGGACCAACCAATCACCCACAATCACGTGGTGACTGTTTGTAGCTTACAAACAGTCACACTGCACAAGGAAAACTGAATGTTGATATTTCCCCCATGTAAACCATGCATATCAAAAAATTAACATAAATTACCATTAACATAAATTCACTTTCATGCGGAAAAGCAAATAAAAGGCATGTTTCAGCACACAGAAGACAGAACAATTCCAGGATGGCAAGCTACACTGTTCCGGAAATGGTCAACATGATCTTCTGCTTTGGAGTATCGAGACAGATACCCTAACGAACGCCATCCATCTCGTCAAACAATGCGTCACATTATTCAAAGATTCGAGGCTACAAGGAATGTTAATGCAGAACGAGGACGACCAAGGGCACAAGGCGACGAGGATACAACAACACTAGTTCTGGCTGCAGTTGCTGCAAATCCCCACACAAGCAGCAGAGCATACAAACAGTTACACTGCACAAACAAGTTACTTCATACAGTTTAAAAAAAAAGTTAATCAACAAAATGCTCGATAACCATAACACAATTGGGCACGGAACCTAACTGACGCCAAAACGTCGGCAAGCATGGCTGGTGTCACTCCTCGGAACGCTTCCTGGATTCTTTGAACCAGATCCTCCAGTGAGGCGGGCTGCGTAGCATAAACCTTGTCCTTCAGGTATCCCCACAAGAAAAAAGTCAAGTGGTGTAAAATCAGGGGAGCGGGATGTCCAACGAACTGGTCCTCCTCGGCCAATCCATTGTTGTGCAAACATCTCACTTAGACGCTCGCGAACGACCAACCCGTAATGTGGAGGAGCTCCATCATGCTGAAACCACGTGCGCTGATACGAGGCCAATGGCAAATTGTCAATGAAGTCTGTGACTACCACGTTAAGAATTTCAGCCCGGTAGCGTTCTGCAGTCAGTGTTCCATCGCAAAAATACGGTCCAACCGCAGTGTCATTGTACAATCCACACCACACATTGATTCTCCAGTTCACTTGATCGAGTTGCTTCTCGCAGACATCGTGGGTTTTCGTCTGCCCAATGATGATGGTTGTGCCTGTTGATAACTCCATCCCTGGTGAACTGGGATTCATCTGTCCACAACACCTCATGAATGAAGTTTGGGTTGTCATCCAGGCAGGTAAGTAACCAGTTACAGAAGGCAGCCCTAGCAACATAATCCAATGGCAGTAACTCCTGGTGACAATGAATATGGTATGTGTGAAAATGATGTGCGTGTAGAATGTTGAGAACAGTTCTCTGATGGCACCCAACATCTGCAGCAATTGCTCTGCTGCTTGTGTGGGGATTTGCAGCAACTGCAGCCAGAACTAGTGTTGTTGTATCCTCGTCGCCTTGTGCCCTTGGTCGTCCTCGTTCTGCATTAACATTCCCTGTAGCCTCGAATCTTTGAATAATGTGACGCATTGTTTGACGAGATGGATGGCGTTCGTTAGGGTATCTGTCTCGATACTCCAAAGCAGAAGATCATGTTGACCATTTCCGGAACAGTGTAGCTTGCCATCCTGGAATTGTTCTGTCTTCTGTGTACTGAAACATGCCTTTTATTTTCTTTTCCGCATGAAAGTGAATGAGAGTATGGTAATTTATGTTAATTTTTTGATTTGCATGGTTTACATAGTGGAAATATCAACATTCAATTTTCCTTGTGCAGTGTGACTGTTTGTAAGCTACAAACAGTTCACCACGTGATTGTGGGTGATTGGTTGGTCCGATTTGGATGATTTTTTTTGTTTTGTTTGTTTTTTTATGCTGAACAAGTTTGCAATTGGGTTTCTTTCTCTATCCCTTACGATTTTTGAGATAAATTTTGAATGTGTCCTAATTTGCATATTTGGGATGATGAAAAGTGCACCATGGGATAGGCCACCCACAACTTCCTATTCATTGGATTCAAAAAATAAAAGGGGGGGGGTTCAGATTTTTATATTCACCCTGTATATATAGAAGACTAGCAAAGGTACCTGGCGTTGCCCGGGATAATTACACTTGTAAGTAACAGAACAATCTCAAAAAATTAAATTAAATTTTGCAGTATCTTAAAAATAAACAAATGAAAATGCTTAGAATTAATACAGTAAAAATTCTTAATGAAAATTCGAAAAAAAAATGTTTAAAGGCTCACAATGGATGGATTTCTCTAATAATTTCTTACTCACGTAATCTTACTTCAGACATACACTTGATATTGTTCAAATTTCTACTCTTCTCTCGATGTGTTGAAGCAAAACTTGGCCATTCATCACTCTGTGTAGTGTAGCGGTCACTGATTCTTCTATTTACTTGCTTCCCATTTGCTCAATACAGCACGGAGCTAAAGGAGTGCTTCCTCTGTCGTCTTTCCACTCTTTTTCAATATCCCCAGTTACTGATCACTTTTAAATATTTTCAAGAAAGTGTTAAATACTAAGAACTCTCTTTTCTAAGAAAAACTTGAATAACAGGAAGTCTATGGATTGTTACAAATTGAAACTTATCCATATTGCATCATCATTTTATGTTCATTGTTATAATTCTTGGGAAGGATTGCTTTATCATTCCATCATCATTTTGCGCTCATTGCTATTGGTGAATTGCGCCTTAATACCATTGTTGATGCGAACACGACGGGTATTGTTGGTCCTGCGATATATATTGTTGGTCCATGCAGAGTGTTTGTGAATTGCGTGCTGATACCATTGTTGATACCTATTGATGTACGGTCGGCAGCAAAAGTAGCTAGCCACTTTGCAGGGAAACATTCGCGTGGGGAACGCTAATGCAATTCCCATCACCCCTGTGTTGTCTACCGAAGTGCATTAACCCAAAAGAAAAATTTTAATGATCGGTGGAAATAGCAGCAACCCATAAGCAAAGAGTGCTTAACTGTTCACGATTTTAATATATTCAGTACAATTTCGGAATTCAACAGAATAAAAAAAGCCGAATACAAAAGAGGATTAGAAATCTATTACTATTTTTCAATTAATGTATTTTTATTTTTTTTTTAATTTAACAAATCACTAAAATTAATTCAGTCAAATTCAATCAAATTAATTCAATTAAAATTTTAATTGAATGAACTTAATTAAAGTATTACACTTTTAATTAGCTTACTTAAACTGCAATAGTAATTGTCAAAACTTATGTATTATTGCTGAAATTTTTTTCCGTATTACCACTTAATAATCCATTACATCTTGTATGGATACAGTGTTCATTTTAGAAAAACAAAATTGACTTTTATTTTTGAACGGTGAACAGTTACGAGCTACAGTCCGTCCCAAAAAATTACGAACATTGGTTTTTTCTGTGTAATGGAAAGAATTCAACAAATTTTTAATATAGTTTATTGTTACTCTATAAGATAGGAAATTATTTCAATGCTGCTATATGTTTAACAATCAGATCACATAAGAAAACATCCGAAAAAAAAGAAACAGGCGTTTTTGCTGTCCCAAAAAATTATGAACATAGTATGAAAAACGTCAAACAATACAAAGAACGTATAAATTAATAATCAATAAACTTGCCATTTCTTTTAATCACTTCAAAAATATGATGTTTCATTGATTCAATAAGTTTGCGCAAGTTCAGAAGTGGAATTTCCTCCCATGACTTTAGAACGGCCGTCTTAAGGTCCTGAACGGAATCAAATTGACGTCCATCCTTATAAACAGCCCTAACCAAGATTCCCCACACATTCTCGATTGGGTTTAAATCAGCACTCAATGACGGTCATTCTAAAACAGGGATGTGGTTTTGATTAAGCCATTGTTTTGTCGATGCTGATGCATGAATTGGAGCATTGTCTTGTTGAAAAATGTAATGCTCTCCACCGATACGGACAGCGTGTGGGAGTAAATGTTCGTTAAGCATCTCTTGATATGCCGTAGAATTCATTCTGCCATTGATGATTGCAAGTGATGACTTTCCGTTCATGCTGAAGCTATCCCAGATCATCAGGGAACCACCTCCTTGAACTCTCTTGCTGAAGTATTGTTCTTCATGGCATAGGTCGTGCTAATATCGCTGTAGTCCATCAGGTCCATCTAGACTGAATTTTTTTCGTCACTGAATATGACATGTTCCCACTCCTTGTCCCATTGTAGACGTTGTTGCAGATATGTTGCTTTGAGGGCTGGTCGTTGTTTGCGTTTCATGAATTTAATGTTTTTGTCGCTTCTTAAAATGCGATGCACACTTGATTTGGAGATTTCATGATCCAATTCTTGGGCTATTGTACGTGTTGAGCAATTTTTGTGGGTAGCTAATCGCACTACTTCTCGTCTAGTACGGCTAGTTGCCTTTTTCTTGCGGCCACTTGCGTGTTTGCCGCTTGCAGTTCGTTTCCCTTTCAAATATTCATTAACTGTCGATCTTGCACGACCAATTCTTCTGGCTATTTCAGCTTGTGAAACACCTTCAGATGCCAGGGCATCCATATAACCTTTTTCACGTTCTGTAACATCTTTCCTCTCCCCATCTTGTGAGAAGTGGTCAGTTTTTTTAAAAAACTTGTAGGACTACAAGCAGAGTTCCTTCTATCTATCTATATGCAACTTTCATGTTAATAAATGCTTCCACCTACTGCGAAATGATCATGTTCTGTGTGTTCGTAATTTTTTGGGACATCACATTTAAGGTAGACTGGATGGTTTGTTATTTCTTACGTGCCTGAATGTTAAACACATAATAGCAACATTGCGATAAATGCCTATGTTGTACAGTAACAGTAAACTGTGTTAACAATTTGTTGAATTCTTTCCATTACACAGAAAAAAACAATGTTCGTAATTTTTTGGGACGGACTGTATACACTACACTAAGCGCCAAAGTTCATATAAATACAAGATTCCAACTTAAGAAAAGATCCATTGTGAGTGGATTAATTCTTTATCCATTCACCTCCTACTTCCACGACTTTCCTAAGTCGTTCAGGCATTGACAAAGCTAGGTTTTCACAAATTTCTGGTGAATGACGAAGACTTTCCCACAAGCGCTGTGCTTGATCAAAAACAGTCACTTTGTTCCGACCACGAGGATTGTCCCACTCCCAGTGACGAACCATTATCCCCCATAAATTTTCAATAGGGTTTAAGTCTGCTGCTTTTGCAGGCCAAGGAAGTAAACGAATCTGTGGGTGTTCAGCAAACCAGTGTTTTACTTTGCGACTTGTGTGGATTGGACTGTTGTCTTGAACCATAATAATTTCTTCTTACGGCGAAAACACAGAATGGACAGTTGGTAGCAATACGTTTTCTAGAATGTCTATGTAGACGTCAGCAGTGAAACGGTTCTCAATCAGCACCAGTTCTCCTGGACCAGCTGCACTCATCCAACCCCACACATTAGCAGTCGCGTGTCCGCTACGTGCAATTTTTGCTATATTGGAAGGCTTATAACGTTCGCCACGACGTCTGTAGCAGTGCAACTGTCCATGGCAATCAGAACTAAAAGTTTTCTCATCCGTGAAGATTACCATTTTCCATTCTTCTGCGTTCATTGGCAAATGTTCCAACGCAAATCCAAGACGGGTTTCTCGGTGTTGCTGCGTTATCATTTCCTTTACAGCTGGAAGATGATGATGAAGCCCATTTTCTCTCAAACGTCGACGAATGGTATCAGTGCTTGTCGCAATTGCCAACGATTCTCTTATTTGAACAGCATTGTTTAGTGGCTGTGCCAACGATTCATTAGCTATCGCCTCATCCTCAGCAGCAGTAGTGGTCCTTGGTCTTCCACTCTTTGGGCGCCTAGATAAGTCTCCTTCTTCCCATCTTTGAATCCACAAGGAAACAGTAGAGTGATGAAGTCCTGAGATAATAGATAACGAAAAACTCATACACATCTGCAATAATTCTGTGTAAAAACTGAAACGTCAAAGGCGATGTCCGCCGAATTATTTTTGTTTCTTTTTTGGTAATCTGGATTTTACGCTCAGAAATCTTGGATGCGGTTGTGAATGCTCATGCTGAATTTAAATTAGGCATATTTATACAACATAACGAAGGAACTTGAACGACAGCCGTTTATGAACAGGCGATTAAATAATTAAGTATCCACTAATGAATTTCATTTCTTTATGTTACAGTCTTTTTTATAAAAGAATCTGTTACCAATTAATAGATATAAATAAGAGTTATTGTTTCTGCTGGTTATATAAAACATCCAACTACTTAATAGTGGCGATAAACATCTGAAATTACCTAAGTTTCTAGCAATTTGCCGCTTAGTAAAACCACCCGTGTTCCATAATGCTACAATGCTCCCTTTCATTTCTTGAAAAATCGGCCCATTAATTCTCTCCATTATAGAAAATATTGAAGAAATTGAATAAAAACCAACTTTTCACATCCAGGTTTAATCTTTGTATTCTAATTTCAACGATTAAATTAAGAGTGATTTTTTTTCTTTTGGGTTAACACACTTCGGTAGACAGCACGGGGTGATGGGAATGCTGTTGAATGGCAATAGCAATCCCCACGCGGATGTTTCCCTGCAAGGTGGCTAGCTACTTTTGCTGCCGACTGTACAAACTTTGCCTTGCATTGTTGCTCATGGGATGTTTCTCATAATTATGCCTTGCCATAACCATGAATATCAATTTTTATCGATATTTATTATTTTTCCGAAATCTGAGGTAGACAGTGACCTTCCTCATGCTTTGAAGGTCAAGTATGTAAAATTTCATCAAAATCGGAATAAAACTGTAGATTTGTATTCAATACACACAAACAAACCCACAAACAAACATCCTTCTTTATATATATAGATAGAAGATTATCAATGTTTATTTAAAAACCGTGTAAATGGAAGAGGGAATGAGAAAAACATTATATTATGAAATAAAGTTTTTTTTCACTATTAAACTTATAAATTATATGTTTCCTTTGTCAATTTAAATCTGATACACAATATCCACAATAACAAGCATTAAACAACAAAAAATACAAACAAGCCAATACAAGCTGATTTATTATTTTAGTACATTTAATTGCTGTTTTATAAGAAAATGTTCATGAAATAAAAAGTAACTTATTAATCATAATTTCCTTTAACATTATTGGATCATAATTAAGATTACTTGTTACAGCAAGGTTGACTGTTGTGACATTTGGAGTTACAAAGTAAGTTGGCTGATTTGCACAAACATTTCTTCGTGGTACACTTCTTAGAACAATTGCATTTTTTGAATCCTTGTCCACCAACTAAGGAAAGCTTACTTACCACTTCACGTACACTTATTTCTTCCTTTCCGACTTCTTCGATGGTTAAGAAATTCTCTTTGCACAAGGTAAATTGGTTTCTTGTGTACAACGCTTTTAGTTTACCCAACTTAGTACCAAGTTCGTAAAATTCATTGTCTTTGATGTCTGTAATAACGGCTATTATTGATTTGGGATCCGTCTTTGCTCTATCAATATCTGATATTTTTATCCTAACATTTTGTCCGAGAGTAGGTTTTTGAAGCTTCTCAGAGGAAATTGCTTTCATTTTCTTTGCCTGCTCTTCAAGTCCTTCTCTAGCAGCCTCTCGGAACATTTTCACTTTTTCAGCACTGCTGATAGTCGCGGTCGTCATGTCAGGTTCTAGGCCTATTTTTTCATTTTGAACTTCGGTCTCCATTTCCACCGTTACGCAGCTTTCTGTTTCATTTGTGTTGTCCCTACCTTTCACTTCAAAATCAAGAATTTGTTCATAGTGTCTTTCTTCATCATTTTCTGTATCACTCATGCGTTCATTATCAATTATAACTTTTTCTAAGTCCTCCTCAGTGTTTATGTTGTTAGTTAGATTCCGTGGAACAACAGAGCTCGCAATTCCCAGCTTCATAGGAACAACGAACAGAGTTTCATAAGGTGAACATTTGATCCCCTCATGATATGCTCTGTTTTTCATTGCTTGTACAAATCGTAATCCTTCCGACCATTTTGCTGTTTTGTTTGTTTCCATCCATATAGTAAGCATATTCTCAATATCTTGGTTCGCCCGTACGACTGAACCTTGCGATTGACTGTGTCTCGGTTTACCGTGGACTATTTTTATATCATTCCACATTTCACATAAACTCTTTATGATTTGGTTACCAAATTCTCTCCCCTTGTCCGAGTGAAGAATGTTTGGTGCCCCAAACATTGTAAATATGTCCAAAAGATGATAAGCAACTTCATCAGCTCTTTCGTTATGTAGGGATCGGAGGAGGACGAATTTTGTAAGATGATCTTGATATACTAAAATAAATTACATATCACGATCTGGATTGGATTGCATATCGATCAGGTCGACTTGACATCGAGAATCCATCTCATTGTGTAAAATAGGCTTAACTACAATTCCTTTTTTCAGAGTTTTTTGTTTTTTCTGACATGGTTCACATATCTCAGATATGTGACGATTGACTCTACAGTCACATTCTTGTACTTACGATTCAGTTCCTTAATCATGCGGGTTTTTCCACCATGACCAACAGCGATGTGAGCTTCGTGTATAACGTTGAACAGTTCGTCAAAAAAAACATAGTATAGAGTTTCTTGTTTCTCTTCAGATAGTGGCATTATAAGTTTCTCTTCACCTCCTATGTTGAGAATATCATAGCGTTTCTACCGCCTATAGTGAACTGTTTGTTTTACTTTAACACTTTTAGCTTCTTTCACTTCATTCAACAGAGAACTGTATCTTTCACTCGTGAAATAAAAGTTGTTATTCTTCTTATTATTCACTGATTCACTCAATAGATCGTAAAACTTCTTCCGCATAATATCACTCATTTTTATGAAAGAAATAATAAACACGTAAAATATATTAGCACAAAAAAACGAAACTAAAACTAGATTATAGCCTCTCACACCTCTCTGAAACCGAAACTGAAACTAGATTATAGCCTCTACGCCAGGGTACGGAAGTAAATGGTCCGTTCAACTCGGCAGTGCATTTATTCACAGCAAACAAACCGGTGACGTCGCCAATTCCAAGGAACTTGCTAAAATTCGAACCACTACCAGACCAGCATAACACACAGAGCCCGCGAGGAGCAAAGCAAAGCGGGGAGATTACGCAGGCGCCGGGTGGCAATCAGTCAGGCCATTGCCGTATGTTTTAACTCTTGTACCTTGAGGTGTACAAGTAACTTCGCGTAAAAGAGTTCAAAAGAGTATGTTTACATAAAGGTTGAGGAAAACTTAAGCATAGAACCAAATACAAATTGTACACCTCAATAAAATTTAATTATAAAAATAAAAATAATTCTTCAAAATACCCGGGTAATTGTAATAATATATAAATTATCAAAAATAGGAGCAATTTAAGGACATATTTTATATTATTTTATTTATTAAAGTGTAATATACAATATCCGACCAGGGGCGAGCTTTTGGACATGAGATCGCGGTTTAGTAAACATCACTCATACGTCAAAATTGTGTAATATCAAAGCCTTCCAATGGTAATTGCTCTGATCTTACGCGAGTTTGACGTATGGGCGATGCTTATTAAACCGCAATCTCAAGTCCAAAAACTCGATCCAGGGCCAGCCTGTATGCCTGAAGGCCGACGAGTTAGGTCTCTGGCCTGAAGAACGTATAATGAAGTAAGAAAAAACAACATAATTATAAAAAATAAATACAGTTGGAAAACGAAATGCTAGGTTTAGAGGGTTAGGAAGAAGAGTTAGAAAAATATTTCTTTAGTCTGGACTTAAAAATATCAAAGGAGGTAGCTGTACGTATTGCAGGTGGCAGGCTAAACCAGAGTTTGCTTCCAGCTGTAGCAATACTTTTTAGTTGATATGAGCGTTTAATCAAAGGAGCTGGTTTTGTGGTTTTACGCAGGTTATAAGGCCCAGCTGGTTTATATGAAACAATTATTTACAAGTTAGAAAATACCATTCCTAAATATGCACGTAAATATTTCAACATTAATATTTATTCGAAACAAATCATTATCCCAACTGGAGGGGTTGGCAGTAATTCGGCAATTGATAATTTATGTAATCAGTAAATTTGGCCAAAATCACGACTTTATTTGGTTTTGATTGGCCCAGTGGGGTCGGAGTTAGAAGGGACCAACGTGGTATTTAGGTGTGTAAATGATTATATGGTATTTAGTTATGTAAAGCAGTGAAATTCGATATTCAGACTCCTCTAGGCAAAATTCACATTACTATGAAGTTTGGGTCAAATTGTTCCAGTGGGGTCGGAATTATGGGGGTGGCAGTCATTTCGGTCTTTAGAACTATGGCAACATATGGTCGAAAATGATGAGCAAAGAAAAATGATAGGATTTTTTTTAATATTTTCTAAATATTATGTTCGAAAAAATCAATTCTTTATAAAAAAAAAAAAATTGGGGGGGGGGGTTAAAAAGTGCAAATGATGAAGTAAAAATAGAAGAACTTAGGGCTGCCGCTACTTTCCTTCCTCGGGAGGATTGATATCTTGTTTACATATAAGGATAAAGCCATAGACTATGCCTAAAAATGGTTAGATCAAGAACGGATGAACGGGAGAGACGATCGGAGATATTGAACATATATAGAGTCTTATTTAAGTACAGACAATCGTAATAAAAAACTTTTAAGGGAAATAATGCATTAATCGATTAATAAATTCAAAAGTTTCAAAATTAATGTGGAGAAATGAAGTTTTAAGTTTAAAAAATTTTTAAAAGCCACCTTTTAATGGTATCACAAGCAGATAAGAGAAAAAATCTAGTCATTAACTCAAACGATAAATACCAGAATAGAATTTATAAAGAACAAGAAATTAATCCCCCTGTGAGGGTATAGGAAAGTAGAGGAGGCCCTAAGGTCATTATTACCCTTTTATCTGCACTTTTTAACTCCCAGATTTTTTAATAAAAAATTGATTATCTCAAACATAGTATTTATAAAATATAAGATAGCTCTATCTTCTTTCATTTCTCGTCATTTTCGATATGATGACATACTTCTAAAGACCAAGTGACTGCCGCCCCCAAAATTCCGACACCACTTGGACAATTTGGCCCACACTTCATAGTTATGTAGATCTTGCCTAGAGGAATCTGCATACAGAATTTCAGTCCTTTACATACATTGTAAAACAATAGAGCATCACATAGATCTTTTGTGCCCTCTAATTCACTCTCCCGTAACTCCGACTCCAGTGCACCAATCAAAAATTAAAAAAACAAAACAAAAAAAAAACAAAAAAAACAACAACTAAATAGTGAAGTAGGACATGCTTTATAGTAAGCTGCATTCCGAATTTCAAACTAATACGTCAAAAATGTAGAAATTATGAAGGGGACAGACGGACATTGTGAAACCAATAAGTGCTCCATTCTTCCGCTACTTAATAATGATACATGTACTAGTATTTTTAAAAAAGAAGAAAAAGATATTTCCAAATAATTTTTAAACCAAACCAACAAGAAAATAGAAGAATTAAAAATGTATTATATACGCATTATTAAAACAGAAGAAGCAAGGAAGTTAAAACCAAAAATTTCGCTTCCAAATCAAGTTTATACAGGGTGTAAATGGACGACGTTTCACAAATTTAACGATATGTGGACGATGATGTCGTGAACATTTTTATTAATTAGAGCGAAGCTCTGTTATCAGGCGAAAATCAAAATTCTTTGTGCGCATAAAACTTTTAAACCAGAGAACATAGACAAATGAAATTTTGCACACAGCTGGACATGACCATCCTGATGGTCACTAAATAAAAATTTTAAAAATCGGTTCAGCCATCGAGGAATAATCACCATTTAGCTGTTCCCATTGAAATGCATTGAAAAAAATGTAAACAAACAATTGCACGCGCTAATAGATTTTTCAACATAGAAAATATGGCGAAGCCCTTCGCAAATTTTTTTCTGCACCATCGATTTTTGAGACCATTTTATCGAGTTCTTAGAACTTTTATCACCTGTTTTTTTAGAGCGAAGCGTAAGCGAAGCTCTGTTAACAGTCGACAAGTGTAATTCGATGACCGCATAAAACTTTTGACACGTAATAGTCACAACAATGAAAATTTGCACGTGCATGCGCATGATCATGGTGATGGTCAAGAAAAAAAAATTTTTCAAATCCGACCTACCATCGAGGAATAATCACCCTTCAATTGTTCCCATAGGAATGCATTGAGAAAAACGTAAACAAACATTGCGCGTGCAAATAGAATTTTTGACATACAAAATACGGCGAAGCCCTTCGCAAATTTTGCTCTGCACATTCGATTTTTAAGGCCAAATTTCGAAGTTCTTAGAACTTTTAACGATATTTTTTCGATTTCATTGCATTCTTGAATATTGAATCTACATTTTGAGGTATATATTGTAATTCTAAGTGCTGTAATCACAGCGTAATCACAATATCTTTTTGGTGTGGTTGTCGACATTGTCTACTCGCCAACTGAAACTCGCAACCACTTGAATGAACTGCCGATGTGCATTCTCGTCAAATTCGCAACCTATACTGGACCAACATTAACCAATGAAGCAGTTCCCATTTTACCGATCGCCGTTGGCTTCAAAAAAGGAGGAGTATCTTGTACGCGTAAGCAATTTCCGCTTAAGTTAGCCTATGCAATCACCAGACACAAAGCACAAGGAATCACTGTTGATAAAGCAGTCATAGACATTGGTGATTCAGAATTTGGACTTGGCTTATCGTACGTGGCATTTTCACGAGTGAAGACCATCAACGGTTTATTGATCGAACCGGCATTTGCAAAGCCGCGGTTGATTAATATCAACAACCATGCATCGTGGAAGGTTAGGCGTGAAGAACTTGCCAAATTACGCAGTTTAAAATGAAATTGTTTCAACAATAAAAATTAATATCAATTTAAAGAATTTAGTTAGTCATTTTCTTAACAATCAATAACGGTTCGCTCTAAATTATTGGTCAAGAAAGCGATTCGCGAGTCGCAGTCCGCCCTAGTAAACCCATAGTCCCAAACGAAAAGCGACGGAGCCACAGCTTCTTTGATGTCCTGGTTTGTCAAGCATTGAACTAGGCACTTTTACTACGATGTCCCCTGTCATGACAACTTGTAGGCCTTATGCAGACTGTCAGCTCGCAGGCTATTTTCAAATGGTATCGTCCGATGCACAGCACATAATCTTGCATATCAGGTTGGTACGAAATTCCCGTTGTTAGTTTGGAACATTCCGTAAGGGTGAAGGTTTTTTTGCGCTCTACGTTTTGTGCTGTATGAGTTCAGTAATGGACTTTACTGTGAGGCAGGAAACAGCGAGAACTTTCATACCCAATTTACATGACTGGCAAACTTACCCGCCTTTACCCTACCTTGACCAATCATACAACGGTCGCTGGACGGTTCCATTGGAAGTACGTTCGCGCGATAGGTTTCACGCGAAATTCCAATGCAGTGACAACACAGTAATTCAGACAGTCATTCCACGGCTTGACGCAAAATAGAGCATCAAGCATGCTGTGGCTCCGTCCCTTTTCGTTTGGGCTATGGGTTTATAATTAAAAAATGCTCACCACATCATCCTCTACATATCCTTAAATTTGAACGGATATATATTAAGAGAAGGACGATACACAAGAACCCTGAAATACAATAAATAATAGATATTAATTAAAAATACAAATTAAATAAAAAATAAGATACAATAAACAAAAATAATTAATCAAAATCAAAATAAAAAGCTGGCGTTTCGGATAGAGACTATCCTTTATAAAAGCAAAAAAGGATAATTCTCTAAAAGCAAATAGAATATTAGAGAATTTAAACTTTCCGATATGGGCCATGTGGATGGATTGGTTTTTCACCGTCCTTCTGTCCAGCTGAGCAATGGTCCTCAGGGTAACATTCTGGAATGACTGTAGTTCACTCCATCTGGTTTTACAGATAGTCGCCCACGCAGGTATACCATAGAGGAGTATGGTCCAGATAATTGATTTGTACAGAAGTAGCTTATTGTCAATGCTGAGGGCGCTGTTGCGTCCCATGAGAGCTATGATACTGTACTTAGCCCTCTTCGCTTTGTTCAGAGCATAGGACATATGCCGGTTCCATGAGAGTCTTGAGTCAATGATAACTCCCAGATACTTGTAGTTGTCCACCCAGTCCAGTATCTTATTGAACAGAATAAGAGAATCTGGGGGACGCTTGAGCTTCCTATTGAGGTACAAAGCCTTGCACTGTCCGACGTTAAGGTTCAACTTCCAGCAGTTAAACCAGTCTTCGAACTGTTTCAAGGCACACTGCTGCCGAGTGATAAAGTGAGCCGGCTGGTGTGCCCATGTCATAATGGCAGTATCATCCGCATAAAATACAGATTACAATTATCGGGTTTCGAGAAATCATGTACAAAGTAATTAAATAGCACAGGCCCGAGGACAGAACCCTGAGGGACACCGGCCTTTACAACTCGGGGCGTGGAAAGATTTTCTCCAACTTTGGCTTGATAGGATCTGCCGTCAAGAAAGGATTTCACCAACAAAATCAAATCGGCAGGGAACCCGTCTCTGATCATTTTGTAGACAAGGCCATCAGGCCACACATGGTCAAAAGCTTACAGACATCGAGAAATACCACCCCACAGTACCTGGAGAGGATCAGGGGGGTGCTCAGGTCTTCGACGAGCCTCCATATCTGCATTGGACAAGAGTGGGCAGCACGAAAGCCAAACTGCTCTTCAGAGAAAAGGGTCTTTTCCTAGACAGTGGTCTTGGTATCTGACGAGAATCGTTTTCTCCAGCACTTTGGACATCGTGGATAGCAGGCTAATAGGTCGGTAACTCGCCGGAATTGCAGGATTTTGCCCCTGCTTGGGGATACTCAACACAATAGATTGCTTCCAAGCCACAGGGAAGTAAGAAAATTTCCAGCAGACGTTAATGATATTAGTGAGATAGTCAATAAAGTTCTTCGGGAGATTTATAAGGGCGTTGTTACTCACCTTGTCTCTTCCTGGAACCTTCTTCTTTTTCAGTTTACTTATGATGGTGGCGACCTCTCCAGCCTCGATACTGTTCTTTGTTAAATGCTGTGGGACTTCATCAAAGTTGACAATACCTTCTTCCACGCGATGAGACATGATTTTGCTCTCGGCCTTATCGTTGGTAGGAGTAAAAAACTGCATTTCCAGTGAATCTGCAATGACTTGGGCCTTGTCCTGATCAGTTTGCACATAGTCACCTTGTGGTGTACGAAGTGGAGGAAGTGTAACATTCTTTTTCTTCTGTAAAGCTCTGACCATACTCCAAATGGAATTGTGGCGAGCCGACAAGCTTTTGAGTTTTTCATTCCATCTACCGTCGCGAAGCTCTTTTATCTCCTCTTGAACTCTTCGCACTAACCTGTTGTACTTAGTTTTGAGCCAAGATTCACGATAGCATTGCCATAGTCATTGCCATTGTTTCTTTCAGCAATTAGGCGTTGGATTCCAGGAGTGAGTTGGATTCGATGAGAAGATTTATTCTCTGATGGATACTTGCTAGCTTCTATGGCACTATTAATACATCTGGTGATGTCATCAACAAGTTGATCGATGTCCTGTGTACAGTAAGCAACGTCGGGATGGTAGCCATAGTACTTAAGAATATCTTTGTAGAGCCTCCAGTCTTGATGATGTACGAGTTCCTCTCGGAAATTTATGTCAACATTGTCAAAGTTCAATGCCACAGGCTTGTGGTCAGAAGAAAGGTCATCAATCGTGAAGATATTGTACGATTTGAAGAAACCCTTCAAGAGCGAGATGTCCAAAACGTCACTACTAGGGGAGTGGTCGCAGTAGTAGGTGTCCTCCACAGGTCCTGCAGCGATGATATCATCTCTACTTTGTATGTACCTATAGAGAATCATGCCGTTGTAATTCTGCGTTCTGGAGTTCCAGCTTGGGTGTTTGGCATTTAGGTCACCAGCCAGGACGACTGGAGTGTCACCACTGAAGAGTTCATCAAACTCGCAAATGTCAAGATAATGTTTAGGTGAATTGTAGAGCGCCACGAACTTCACTTCACCACAGCAGACGCCATTGATAATGATGGAGGCCGATTCCATACCTGCATAAGACTTGGATACTAATTCTTGGTGTTGAATTTCCTTCTTAATGACGATCGCAGCGCCCCCAGACGCACATCTTGCAGTATTTGAAGCCATTCGATCCTTACGGTACACACAATAGCCAGGTAGCTTGAAGTCTTGGTTTGAGGTGAGTTTCACAGAGGAAAGCAACATCGATTTCTTGCTTTATCAGAAAGTTGTGAAACTCGATACGCTTTCGGGGAATGCCTCTAGCGTTCCATATCACGCACCAAAGTTCACTTTTGTGGATTACAGTATAACGTTGTGCAGCCATAATAAAATTAGTTGGTCGTAAGGAGCCCACTCAACTGTGGGTAAATTTTGCCTAGATTAGAAATCAGATGAAAGATACGTCTTAATTGTTTATACATACCTGGTAGGTCGTTGATGTTGAGGCCTTTATCTTCCGGCATAGACACAGCAGCAGCATAGGATTTGCCTGCTGTCACTTTAGAACTAGATCCTTTGAACCTGGGGGTATTTTGGACATTTCGTGTAGCTTGATGTGTGCTGTCCACCACATTTGATGCACTTTGGGGGGTCTTGTCTATTGATCTTGGGGCAATCTCTTGACTGGTGACCCTAGCACATTTATTACAACGAGGATCTTCCATTCAGCCCATAGGTACGTGTCCGAAGCCAGGCAGTTGTAACACTGTAGTGGTTTTTGTTCCCTCGAAAGGCCTCCACTGAAACTGCCAGCGGCCCAATACGTGTTTTTCAATGACTGATTGTGTTCCGTGTTCGGGAGTAGAACCAAAACCATCGGCATATCAATGGATCCTTTGGCTTTCCTCAATCGAATAACTTTTTCCGGGAAGTAGATGGCTCTTTTTAGGTCTTCTTGAGAGTCATCGAGGTTATACGTAACATCCACATTACGAATTACGTATTTCAAGACCTTCTTCGACTTCAGTTGATGATGCTGAATTTTTAATATATTATCAGACTTAATTCCAGAGACTAACCTGTTGTGTGTTTCTTCATCTTCACATTTAACCTCGACGGCTTCAGCTCGGCCCGTATGAACGGTGATCTTTTCCACTGGAACATGCTTCTCGAGCTCCGTTAAAATCGTCTTAAACGGGACGCCATGAATCCGCACGATAATTGGCGGTACATACCTCTTCGTGATCCTATGGTCTTTATTAGCTGAGCGACCTTGTACATTTTTCGGATTCCTCATTCTAGTCGCGCTGACGACTTCTTCGTTTACTCTGGAGACGGTCTTTAGGTTATCGACCCTCGTACCTTTTCTGAATTTTTTATTAGCAACACCAATCCAGGGACTGCTATCCACTTCTTCATCTGTTCCATCAGAGTGACTTCTCTTATAGCTACCGTTTGTCGAGCAGTCACTATTTTCAATTATATCCATAGACTCTAAACTTTTAGCACAGGCAATATTATTAAAAACATTACTTACCTTGCTGTTATCAACTGGATTATCTTCCGTGGAGTTACCTGCCTTCGGGGTTCCGGAGCATTTCCCAAAGGCTTCCTTCAGTTCGCTTATCTTTTCAATGACATCTCTACGAGAGTCCTTGATTTCCTTGTTGATACCTTCGAACTTCTCTTCATAACTTTTATGTAGGGATTCCACTTTTTTTCCAGTGCCCTGTACTTAGCATTAATTTCACCTCGGAGAGCTTCTAACATTTCGTTGAACACTAGGTCAAAAGCAGCAAACCTAGCATCCAAGCAGGCATCCCGGTAGGCCTTTTCGCCGGACACAGTTTTACCATCTGCCACTATCAATGGCACATTAGCTGACTCCAACTTGGTTAATTTGGACGAAGCCATCATAATCCTAAAATATAATTGTATAGAACCAGAGGGGGAGTAACCTTGCAGCTAGGTGTGTGCTAAAGAAGCCGTCCTACAAAGGACGCACCTAGATTTAAGGAAAAAAGAAAACAAATCAGGTTTGCGAGAAAGTTAATTCTACGCCAGGGACCCACTCGTGAATGATTAGAATAATAATAGATGATTTGAAAAGTCCTTAGCTAGGTTTGCAAGGAAATTAATCCCAACGCCAGGGACCCAGAAGGATAATGAGCGTCTTGATGTACTGGTTTAAGGGAATATTAATTCCAACGCCAGGGACCAGCACATAAGACGTAACAGAAGGTGAATATCGCCCCGAAAAGGACGCGCCGTGAAATGAGAGTAATGAAATGATACCTGAAAAGAGAGTAGAGGTGATACCTTGAAGAGCTAGTCCTGTGTCCTGTCCTCCATATATGCCAGATATCGATGATATGATACGTACTATGATACCATATGTATCAAAGTTGTAATCGGCAATTGAAGAGTGTAGTGTATCGGTATTCGTGTGGAACTTGAAGCATAGCTTCCATAATCTCACCCTTCATAATCATATTCCAAGGGAAATACACTGAACTAGAAAAGAAGCCTGATGTACCCACAAAAGTCATCCAAAGTATGAAAGAAAATTGCCTCCTCTTGGTGGAGGAAAATTTGATTCACGATTGTCTGAACTAGGAGTTTATTACATAGTAAGCCACAGAAAAAACGAAAGAATTTATGAAACTCAGTAATCTGGGAAGATGACATTATCAGTGTCATCAAGATTAACATCAACGATATGTCTTGGATTACGAAGCCTTTTTCTATGTAGAGAATGTTTTAGAATGCCAGAGACTAGATTATTATCATGATTTGCCATAATAGGCAGCACGGTTTTCATGAGGTCTTGAACATATTTCCCGACATGGGTCATATCAAAATCATTATGAATGGAGTAATTGCGAGCAATTCTCCTATCTGATTGTGAAATAGTCCTTAGAGTAATGTTCTGGAAAGTTTGGAGTTCCTTCCATCTTGTCTTGCAAATCGTAGCCCAGATGGGCATGCCATATAGCAAGATGACACGAACAATTATTTTGTATAACAGTAGTTTGTTATCAACACTGAGGGCACTGTTACGACCCAACAGAGCAATTAAGCTAAACTTTGCTTTTTTGGCCTTGTTCATTGCATAAGTCATATGCATATTCCATGATAATTTTGAATCAATAACAACGCCAAGGTATCTATAATTATCAACCCATTCCAAGTATTGGCCATATAACTTTAAGGAGTCAAGATTCCTCTTTTCCTTCTTAATGATAAACATTGCTTTGCATTTGTCGACATTCAGTTTTAATCGCAACTTGCTAAACCAGATTTCACATTCTTTAAGGGCTTTCTGCAAACGTGATACAACAACACTAGGCTGGCGTGCCCATGTCAGTATAGCAGCATCATCCATAAAAATATAGCTTGCAGTAAGAGATTTCAGGGAAGTCACGTATATAGTAATTGACCCCACTGATCCTTGTGGGACACCGCCATTTATCTCACAGGTATCAGATAATTCATCTCCAACTCTGGCCTGAAAAGACCTGTTGGACAGAAACGAGTGAACCAGACTAATCAAATCATGTGGGAAACTATCAGTTATCATTTTATAAATAAGGCATTCATGCCACACCTGATCAAATGCCTTATGAACATCTAAGAAGATGACGCCACAATACATGGAAAGATTAAGGGAAGTTTTTTTCAATTGAAAAATGGAAGGAAAAATTCTGCGACCCGGATTCGAACCAGGAACCTCGACTATCATGGCCGATGCCTCTACCAGTTGGGCTATCCTATGCTTGGAGACGTATCTCCAGTTAATAATTATTATTATTCATTAAGGGAAATGTTAACATCCGCTATAAGTCTCCAAACTTGGAGCTGGCAAGAATGTTCCGCCCGAAAACCAAATTGTTCTGCACGGATGAGATTATTGGTTGTGCAGAAATCTAAGAATCTTGTGAGAATTATTCTCTCCAAGACTTTGGATATAGAAGACAGCAAACTGCTGGGCCTGTAGCTTACAGGGTTTGCAGGATTTTGACCAGGTTTAGGGATACTTAGAACAACAGACTGTTTCCATGTATCCGGAAAGTAACAGTTATCCCAACAGTCGTTTATAATTTTAGTGACATCACTACTTACATTTTGCGGTAAGTTTTTTAAGGCATTGTTATTAATAGTGTCTTTACCTGGTGCCTTCTTTTTCTTGAGTTTCTTAAAGCAATTTTGAATCTCAGCTACCTGTATTTTATGTTTGGCCACATGATGGCTACTCTTGTAATACTTTGTTATGCTGCTTTCTACCATTTTGGATATTTCTAGTCCTTCTGGACGGTCATCCTTTGCAGTCACAAACTGTTGTTTAAGTGAATCAGCAATAAGCCGTGTTTTGTCTTGGTCATTAGTTATGAAATGTCCATTAGTGTCTAAAAGCGATGGAATGTTCATGGCCTTTTTGTTTTGTAAGGCTCGAATCATGCACCATATAGAATTGTCCTGGGTTGACAAACTCTTCACCTTCTCATTCCATCTATCGTTACGAAGTTTATTTACTTCCTCATGTACTCTTCTCGTAAGTCGGTTATATTTGGTTTTAAGCCAAGGCTCTCGTGTTCGGTGCCATTGCCTCCTTACCCTGTTTCTTTGATCTATTAGATACTTGATTGCTGGAGTAAGATCGAGATGATCAGGCCGTTTCACGTCTACTGGAGAAGCTCAAGCATTGATGGCTTCAGTAATACGTGTAGTGACCCTTTCAACATTTATGTCTATCTCCTCCGTACTATGCACGTCATTGAGTATATTACTGTCATTTTTGAGAAGATCTCTGAAAAGTTTCCAATCTTGTTTAAGCCCCATTTGTTCTCTGAAGTCAATATTGAGATTTTCAAAATTCAATGCGACTGGTTTATGATCTGAAGATAAATCATCAACAGTAAAAATGGTGATTATTCTAGTAAATCAAAATTATACAAAAAAGTATGACTGGGGCAATTGTCCGAGATAGTATAACTGGGGCAATTGTCCGAGATAGTATAACTGGGGCAAATGTCCACAATTGAAAACAAGAATAAAGAGGTATGTGGATAATCGTAATTAAGTATAAAGAAGGGCTCTTTTACCACAACAAAAGTAATAAAGAATATAACAAAAACAAAAATAACAGAAAAATACAACCTGGAAGCGCTTTTCGAGAGCAAAGCTCCCATCATTCGGCAGGAACCAAGGAGAACACGTGGAAAACCCAAAGTGAACTGATTAGAAACCGAAGAAAGCTGTTTATATAGCGAGAGAAATACAAGGCAGACCAATAATAGAAAAGAAATAAAAACAATATTATTAGTTGGCTAATTGAGACACCACTGAATTAGAGGGGAATCACCAATAGGGCGTAAGTCCGAGTTTAATAACGTGTTGTTCTTGGATTTATGGATAGCCATGCTCTCGAAAGCATCTAACAAGTGTTTTTTATTGATAGATTGTAACAGTTTTAAGTTGTCGATGGAAAAATCGTGACCCGTCTCTATTGAGTGTTTGGCTATGGCTGATTGACTGCATCTACCGAATCTTCTGTGGTCGAGGTGTTCCTTAAATCTGGTGGATAAACTACGTTTGGTCTGACCATTGTAAAGCTTAGGACATTGCGAACATTGGATGACGTAGATGCCTGACTTTTGTATATCCGGTACCTTATCTTTGGGGTTACCCAGCAAGTTTCGTATTTGGTTGGGGTTGCTGAAAGAAAGAGAAATGTTATATTGTTTGAAAATTGAATTTAAATTTTTAATAAGTAGTTTATTGTAAGGAACGGATATTGTTCTATACTTATCTTTGATGGGATGTAGAGTGGTTATGTCTGACAGAAATTTTTTGAACTTCCTCTTCCTCAAAAGATCGTCAATCATTTTCGTGTTGTACCCGTTTTTCTCGGCTATTTTTTTAATCAAATCAATCTCTTGTTTGAATGAAATATTGTTTAATGGGATATTGAGTGCCCTATCCAACATGAAAATAAAAGCTGAAACTTTTTGGGTCCAAGGATGGCTTGAATCGATGGGAATGTAGTTTAGGTGATTGGAGGGTTTCCTATGAATATCAAAATGCAGGAAGTGATTATTCCTAATTATCACTAAATCCAAGAACGGTAATTTATTGTTTTCTTCAACTTCACAAGTAAACTTGATAGAAGGGAAGAAACTAATTGATGTGATTGATGAATGCATTAACGTCACAGGAATTCGTGTCAAAAATTGTGAAAACATCGTCTACGTAATGGAACCAGGTATCGGGAAATTAAAATTAGATTTCTTAAGAATGTCTTCAAAACTTCTTAGGAAAACTTCAGCAAGAATAGGGCTGAGACATGATCCCATCGGTGTACCACCTATCATTTTATAAAACTGATTGTTGAATTGGAAGACATTATTATTAACGCAAAGTTTAGTTAACGGTATGCATTCATCGCTCTTATTCTCGGGGAACTTGTTGTTGACAAGAATATCTTTGAGGAATTCGAGGGTTTTCGGAATGGGAACGCTAGGAAATAATGAAACAATATCGAAAGAAACTAAAATCTCGCCTTCTTTAATAGTCTTAATCTTGAGCTTTTGGACCAAGTCAGTACTATTGATGACTGAACTGTCGAAATTAGACAGTTTTAAGGATTTGAAATAGGTAGGGGTGTCAATGTTGGAAACTATGGGACGCATTTTGTTTCCAGGTTTGTGTACTTTGGGCAAAGCATATAATTTCGGCATTGTTGGGTTAGCAATTATAAGGGATGAAGCCATATTTTTGGGAATGAAATTGGGGCAACTTTTGATGCAATCTTTTACTGCTGTAATTAATTTAGGTAGAGAGTTCTTATTTAATGTAACAAAAGGCCCTTCATCGATAAGATTGTTAACCCTATTGAAATAATCTGATTTTTCAATAAGATTATTATTCCCTTTATCGCTCTTAAGATAGAAACAGTCCTTCTCCTTAAGTGAATTAATGATATTAAAATTATCAGAGCCATAATCTGGACCGTGGCTTGTTTTGCCAACCCAATTTTTGCATAGAACTTGTTTACACTGTGCCCTGATATTACTTTTAGTTTGTACTGGAAGGAAGCGAATTCCTCCTTCAATTTCCCCAACCAGTCGGTGAACGTCTTTCCGATCATTATTAAGAGCGTATTTTAGTCCCTTCGAAAGTAGTCCAAGTTCAGGTGCAGTGAATTGTAAATTGGCTTGATTAATCACGCTGTCAACACAAGTAGATTTATTGACCGGAGGATTTTGATTAGCAATTATCAGGTTGAGTTTGTTGGATAGTTTTTGGTTCTTTTGGATGATCTTTTTTTCGTTGACGAAGTTCATTCTAAACATGAAATCATCCCAATCTTTTTTCTTTAGCGAATTACTTAGTTTTAAATGTAAATTGTATGCCTTAGCTTGTGTTACAGACAGTTTATAATTAAGGAAACCAATTTCCATGCATAATCTTTTGGTCTTAACTAAAGGTAGAATATTTTTTAGAGTAGAATTTTTTGAACTATTAAATTGAGTAGGTGTAGAGCCCTTCTTTATACTTAACAGTAAAAATATGGAATGGCTTATCAAGCCTTTCAGCAAAACAATATCAAGAACATCACTTGTAGGTGAGTGGTCACAGTAATAAGTGTCATTTACAGGACCTATCGCAATGATATCAGTTTTGCTCTGTATATATCTAGATAATATGACACCGTTCTGATTATGACGTTTGGAGTTCCACTGCGAGTGCTTAGCATTCAAGTCTCCCGCCATTACCACTGGGATACTCCCAGAGAATAGCTCATCGAGCTCGTCAACATCGAGTTTATGCTTGGAAGAGTTGCAAAGCGCCAGGAATTTAACATCGCCAACAATAGTATCCGTGAAAAAAATAGAAGCAACCTCCATTCCTGTATACATTCGTATGAGGTCTTCCCGATGCCGAATACCTTTTTTAACGATAATTGCTGCACCTCCAGATGAGCTTTTGACATTGGGAGTATTAATTCTATCTTTGCGATAGACACAGTAGCCCGGGATTCTGAAGTCTTGGCCCGGCTTTAGATGTGTCTCACAAACAAATGCCACGTCTATATCCCATTTAATTAAGTAGTTATGAAACTCAATACGCCTCCGGGGAATTCCCCTGGCGTTCCATATGACGCAACGAAGCTTACCTCTGTTAATAACAGTATAGCGTCGATCAGCCATAATCTCAGTGTTTGCTCGTAAGAATTCCACTCATTTGTGGATATTTTTTGCCTAATTCATTATACAAATGGCATATACTACCAAGTTGTTTGCACATGTCTTGAATGTCATTTATGTTAAATCTTTTATCCGTTTTCGAGACTATTGAGGCATAGGATGTCTTCGGAGTAACTTTAGTTGGGACTCGTTTGACTTGCGGATATTTTGGGCATTTTGTATAACTGGATGTGTGCTGCCCATCGCATCTTATACACTTTGGAGGATCTTGTCCTTTAACATTTGGGCAGTCTCGTGACTGGTGGTCTTTAGCACATTTGTTACAGCGAGGGGCTTCAGTACACCCTAGAGATATATGACCAAATCGTAATCAATTAAAGCATTGTAATGGTCTCTTATTTCCACGGCACATTTCGATGGATACAGCTAAGGGTCATATGCGAGTAATATTTCTTTGAGTCTTGTTGTGCTCTGTGTTCGCTAACAGAACCAGAATCATAGGCATAGTAGTACAACTTTCATAACTTCAGGATAATTCTCTAATATTCTATTTGCTTTTAGAGAATTATCCTTTTTTGCTTTGCTAAAGGATAGTCTCTGTCCGAAACGTCAGCTTTTTATTTTGATTTTGATTAATTATTTTTGTTTATTATATCTTATTTTTTATTTAATTTGTATTTTTAATTAATAACTATTATTTATCCTTAAATTTGTGAAACGTCGTCCAATTACACCCTGTGTACGAGTGTAAGAACATACAACGAGGATTTATCAGTTATAACAAAAAATTAATCCTCCCGAGAAAGTAGCGGAAGCCCTGAGATCATCTATTTTTACCCTTTTATCTCACTTTCTCCCTCCCCAATTTTTTGAATCGAAATATTGATTTTCTCGAACGTAATATTTAGAAAATGTAAAAGAGCTCTATCTTCTTTCGTTTCTCATCATTTCCGATCGAATGATATATCACATGCCATATGTTGCCATAGTTCTAAAGGCCAACTAACTGCCACCCCCAAACTTCATAATAATTGAGATGTTGCTTAGAGGAATCGCATAAAGAGTTTCACTCCTTTATATGCATAAATACACGTAGACCTTTTGGTGACCTCTAATTTCCACCCCCGAAACTCCGAATCCAGTGGGCTAATCGAAACCAAACTAAATAAAGTGAAGGTGCTACATTCCGTAATTTCAACCTTCTACATCAGTAAATGTGGAAATTATGAAGGGGACGGACAGACGGAATTGTGAAACCAATTAGTAGCTCCATTCTTCGCTACTTTAAATATTTGTATATTTTATTCGGTGACGCGTTTGATAGCCCAGTTTCTTAGTAATTTCTTAAAAAAATTATTGTTAATTTCAGGATTAAAAATTCATATGAACTCAAAAACATACTAATTGAAGAAATATGAAGTTTTATAAAATAGATATAATTAATGTACGATAATATTTTATCACATAAAGATTGGATATTATAAAAGATAGGTTAACAAATTTTAAAACGGATACGGGATAGTTATTTTACAAAGCGCTAGGTTATGCTTTAATAACACAATTTTAATTTCACGGAAAATTGTAATCTCAATAAAGGACCTTCCTACCATCATTTATTTCCGATTATCTACAAATATCTATCTCAATAATTTTAAATTAAAATAATAACGTTTTCATCTGTTGCTAATGATATTTTATGGATCGGATACGTTAAATGACATTTTGGTAATTTAAGTAATGATTTAATTGCCATGTAATTAATACAGTAGCCTACATACAAAAACTTTTATTTTAATAATTAGATTTTGTTGAGGTTTAGAATTTGTATTTGGTTTTGAGCTTAAGTTTTTCTCAACGTTTACGTAAACATGCGCCCTTGAACCCGTTTACATAAACCAACGCACGAAGTTACTTGTACACTTCAAGGTACAAGAACTAAAACATACGGCGATGGCTGACTAATTGCCGTCCGGCGCCCTCGTGGTCTCGCGGGCTCCTGTGCGTTATGCTGGGCAGCTAGTGCTTCGGGTTTTAGCAACCTCCTTGGAATTGGTGACGTCACCGGTTTGTTTGCTGTGAATAAATGCACTCCCGTTCAACTCCACTGAAAAATGAAGCTAAAGTTTCTAACTCCCGATAGGGCGGGAACTCTATTCAAAAATGGCGCTGCATGTATAATAGCACCTTCAGTGCACGCAGCGCCGACTATTGTGAGTAAAAATTTTAGTTTCATTTTCAATTTCAATGCAGCCGGAATTATTGACATACTACTGCCAAAATTAGTGTATTCTACACAGTTTTAAATAAATAATTGATAAACCAATTATAGAATGTATTACTAAGCTCACTATTAATTTTGGGTATCAACAATATAAGTAAAATAAATCTACAAATTATGGAATTCAGATCACGCTAGGTGCCGCATACATCGCAGAAAGCGTATTCGACCTATGCGGCTCCTAGCATGATCTGAATTCCCTAGCTTTCCTTAACAATGGAAAATGATGGGAGTTGAACGACCATTTACTTCTATAGACCCTGCTCTACAATCGAAAGAAGTTCTCGTGCTAGAGATGTGAACAGCTACGAGAGTCACAAGCATGTTAGGACTTGCAAATTACAAGCTTGAATAATTACAAGCTTGAACAACTCATCGCTTATTCGGACTTTCACCAACTTGTGGTGGTAAATGTCAGCATTTACTAAGGTGAATTTGTAAAAGCCCTAATTGGAAGCGTTTCAAAGCTTTTTTCGGACTTTTACCACTTCACTATGGTAAATGCAAGGATTTACCGGTAAAACCTAGGATTTACCGGAATTCGGGCCTTTACGGTAACATATGCACTGAACGACCAATTAATTAGAGACACCCCGCTAAAAGCGTGTTGTCTGCTGACAGGATGGGTTCATGGCCTCGTGCTGCCTGCGCCAGATGCGCAGTCTGCCGTCCACATGATGAAACAGGAACCGCGATTCGTCGGACCAGTAGGTCTACGGATCAGGCGACCTTCTTCCACTCATCCAGTCACTGGATTCCAGTGTCCAGTGGCGATGCCTGTGTGCCCATAGCAGGCGCGCTTTCCTATTTTGCGGTGACAGCGACGGTACCCTTACTGGCCGCCTGTTGTTAAACCCAGCTCGGTACAAATTGCGCTGCACCGTGTGCTCCGAAATGGGTTAGGATGCTCACTCATTGAACTGTGGTGCAATTTGTTGGGCTGTTCCCGTCCTGTTGCTGTGGATGGTTCGTGGTAGTCGCTTTGGCCTCGTTCATCCACAGCCCTGTTTCGTTCGGAGTTGTGTTTGTTGGAGGTTGTATTTTGGCATAACTGCCATTTACGAAATACCCTTGACACTTGTTGCACGGGAAAACCCGAGGAGGTTCGCGGTTTGCGAAATGCTCAACTGCGCCTGTCGAGCTCCAATGACCATGCCTCGTTCAAAGTCGGTCAATCCTTGGATTGACCCACATTCAGTCCACTTCTGCTGCTGACTGCAACTTGTGATCTATCGCATCCTTTTTATACACCACTTCGGCCTGTTCCATTGTTTGGGTTTTACTGGGAGGCCGATCTATTTTCCGTAAGGTGTCTCTAATAAATTGGTCGTTCAGTGCATTTGTTCGAAAATTTCTCCATTTACTTAGTTAGATATTCACTCTCTACTCGTGTCAATTTCTCCCAGGATTGACTGGGGATGCAAAAGTGCCTATATGGGCGCAATGGGGAGGCCGTGGCCTGGTGTTGCTTAACTTCACACTGAAACACAACTGCTGTGAAGTTAAGCAACACCAGGCACGGCTAGTCACTGGTTGGGCGACTCATCAGCGACCCACGATCACCCCCCCCCCCCCCGGCTGCTGTGAGCATCATACAGCAGTCGTTAATCCAGGTCCATCCAGAGACCCAACTCGTCGGCCTCAGGCCATACAGGTCTGGATGGACGTATTGGATTCTAAGTTAATTAAATAAAAAATAAATAAATAAATAAATTGGCATTATATGTTAATTAATATGAGATTATAAACTGCTCACATTTGTAACTTTTAACTTCAGATGGTTTAAGATTCATGATTTTACACACGTTGTATTGTATAGTGTATATAGTTATAATTCCATAACGCCCATTTTACAATACAAGGTTTATTAATATATACATAAATAATGCATATACTGATGATGTCCGAAAAGAGGAAAATCGATTGTATATATTAATAAACCTTGTATTGTAAAATGGACGTTATGGAATTATAACTATAAGATGGTTTAAAACCGAAATGAGTATTAAAAATAAAAATCAAGTTTATTGCAAATTTGAACCTGGATATCACTGTTCATAATTCATAGTGCAACATGGAACAATGCAATCTATACTCTGAGAGTGACGTCACGAGTGAAGCGGTTACAGTTCTTTCGCATGAACAAATAGTTCGAATAATTTTCTATATAAAAAGTTCAAAATTCTTTCTGCAGTCATATTTCATATTTTTCTCCTCGATATAATAAAAATTCGGCGGATAGAAAGCCATTTGACGAAATTAAAAAAGAAAAAAATTAAATGATGTCAGTCTGTAGTCGAGATTATTTGATTGTAAAATGGCGGCGTCTGGTTCCTACATGAAGAACGTCAGAAATGAAAGATGATCCGATTTTCCACGAAGAGGATTAATTTATCTTAAATGTTAATTTAAAAAAATGATATCTGACAGATACCATTTGACTATTTTATTTGCGAGAAGCCACACGGTCTAACGTAGTACTAGTCTAACGGCGGAAGGATACAATTTTGTGCACTATGTCCGTGACGTCACTCTCAACTGAAGCTGAGACAGGGTATAAGTAAAACCACAGATAAAAGATATCTTTTTCAACTGTGGCAAAACCATCTCGTATACTCATGTAATTAATTCTCTGCACTTCCCGTGTGAAATTATAGTGGTTGTGTCTCAAAATTTTCCTCAAGTCAATTATAAATTTACATTTATTTATGTATTTAAATTAGTTTAAATTGGTTAGTGATTACTGTCATTTTGGGAAGAACCCCTCAACCCCCCCTTGTCATTCTCCGTCAGCATTCCGCGACCCCCCCCCCCCCTTCCCCCTTGTATGGATGACATAATTTGTAGCTATAATGTCCTGCACATATTGCGCCCTCTGTCCACGGTTTTTAGAAACGGGCGTTTGTTATTATTTACTGATTACTCTTCATTGTAATAATATTATTATGGATTAAATTTGATGTTTATATCAGCGAAAATTTGAACATAAATCCGGTCCTTCTGTGGGAAATATTGTATTTTCGTATATTGACATACGATTTTCAGTTTTTATAAATCTTATAAAAGTTTATACAATTTTGTAAATTCTAAGAACTTATAAAAGGAATGTGCATAAATATTTTATTTTTGGTAAATTTTTATAAGAGATGTTTCAGGTATATAAATGAATATAAATATGAGTTGAATTTTCATCAATTTATTTGATGGTTTAAGGATAGGGAGAATTCCCGACATATTAAGGTAATTTATATCTACAAGGAAGTAGATTTAGACATATTGTAACAGCTTGGCGGTTCAATGTCCGCGACAGCTCCTTTGGTTAGAGCGTTGCCAGGTACAGACAAGGTCCTTGGCTCGAGTCCAGGTGTCGGAATTTTACCTTCTCTTTTTTCTTTGTATTCACGATTTGTATGAAGAATATCTTCAGAATATTATTATCTCCTCTTTGAATAAAAATTGTTTTTCAGATAACTCAGGTCAGATGACTTTTCATTTCCAGTGTGTGCTTCAAGCCGGCGCGAACAATGGTTAAACATGCAACAATAATGCAAAACTGTTTCCGTAATGCTTTCTGGTGTCGTTTTTTCCATGACGTTTTTTGTAGAATGATGTCCAGCCTTTTTATCATGTTAAAAACTAGCCATACAGCTGACTCCTCCACAGCTCAGTCTGTTTTGCCCAGAACTGTCATGGCGGCGGGTCTTCAATTAGCTTCACGTTGCTGGCGCTGTTTACAATAGGATTCGGAATCCGCCATCTAATTAATAACACAGCCTCCTGTCGCTATACGTATTTACTCTAACTGTTCTACGTAAAATTTTAAATCCTAAATTTTTGAAGCATAAAATTCAATTTATAACATTAACTTCTTACTGCCTCCATTTGTTGCTGATAATTCTTTCGGCCAACTCTAGTAGATACGTGTATATATTTAGCGATAAGAGGCTGCCATTCTCCATTAAAGACCCTGGCAACGGATACTCAAGTCCCTTCTAGAGAGCGTAGCAACATCATAGTCCTTTTTGCCGAGGCCAATGGGAAAGACAGGCTATGAACGCGGAAAAGTCACCTGCCCCAATACCACCTTACAAAGAAGGCCCGTTCACGAAATTGTTATTTATTGTTACATT
The DNA here is from genome assembly GCA_023313115.1 of Rhysida immarginata. Lineage (NCBI taxonomy): Eukaryota > Metazoa > Arthropoda > Chilopoda > Scolopendromorpha > Scolopendridae > Rhysida > Rhysida immarginata. The sequence continues at coordinate 117,372 of JAHWFO010040525.1, forward strand.
ATCATAAAGGTATCTGGACAATTGTGCCCTGGACAACTGCCATACCAGATAATTCCCCCTAGGACACCCGTCCCCTAGGACAGTTATCACCTAGGCAATTGTCCCCCAAAATGCCCCATCTTATTTAAAATGTTTTAAAAAACTTAATTTAGATTTTGAAGAATGCTTTAAACTGAAAACCTAGAAATTTCAAATTACAATGCAAAATATGAAAAAAAAATTCTTCCAGATAGGGTAGTAGAGATTCAGTGACGAAAATGTTGGGAGAAATATAAATAAAAAATTATATTAATAGAAAAAAAATCTTCAGCGGGGAGGGGGTGACGACTTTCGAATCTCCGCCCTCCCCGATTATTCCATTTGACGCTGTTTAAATCTGCTTAAATCCGCTCGTACTACGCTCGTTGTGAGCTGCCGCCCGGAGTTGGGCTTCGCTGTTAAACGCAACAGTCCACTACTTGCAAGGGGGATTATAAATCTTGTTGCAAAGTTCCAAGTTGCCAAAATACACTCAAAAAGATATTAAAAAAACTATAGAAATTTAATATTACTTTCGAGGTATAAAAATAGGTAAACAAAATTTTTATCCCTCTCTTAAGGGATAAAGTTGAAACCATAAAACCTACGTATATTCACAGTTGAATAAACGAGAATCACGAGAACAGGACTTCAATTCACTTTTTTTTACGGAAAAATTTTTCCAACTAAAAATTTATAGGTTTATTTACAATAAATATTTGTTCGTAAAAGTAATAATGAATACACGAATCTAGAAGCTTGTGATCAGCTTCGTTTGAACGTTTAAAACAGTTCGTCCCACTGCCCACTCCCCCCCTTCATGAGATAAACGGAACCGAACGAACGACGCTCGGAACATCCTATCCCATACCGTTGGTGGCGCGGCCGCGTCGTTACACTGCTCACAGTAGAGCCTTTCACACGACGTCGCGCCACCACCATTGTTGGGAAGCTGAGGAAAGGGGGTTTCCATAGCAACGATTCGTTTGTGGCAACGTGAACAGAGGGTGACTCATTTCCGGTGGCCGCGTTGGAGGCAGGAAAATCTGAACACGCCACCAAGAAATGTGCCACCAAAAAGAGTGGTGGCGCGGCCGGGTCGTTACACTGCTGACAGTTGAACCTTTCACACGTGGTGGGGACCGCACCATTGGACGCGCGGCCAGAAGAGGGGATGTGCTCCATACGCGATTCTTCGAGCCACCAGATGGGTGGCGCGGCCACGTCGTTACACTGCTCACTGTAGAGCCTTTCACATGAACTCGCGCCACCACCATTTTTGGGGAGTTGAGGAAAGGGGGTTCCATAGCAACGATTCGTTTGCGGCAACGTGAACAGAGGGTGACTCATTTCCGGTGGCCGTGTTGGAGGCAGGAAAATCTGAACACGCCATCAAGAAATGTGCCACCAAAAAGAGTGGTGGCGCGACTCTGGTGGCCTCGTGTGAAAGGGGCCAAAGGCACTTGTTCTATCACGACCATCAGTTTCAGCGAGTTAACTAAAAAATATGAAAAACAGTTTGGAAGTCTTTTTCTTCATATTGGGGGGGGGAGTTCTTTTAGAAAAAAATTTTAAGATTAATTTACCGAATTAGTTACTTGGATTTTGTATCTGTTTCTTGAACCTCTTCCTAGAACCTTGTAACAGGTCCTAAAAACCCCGACAAAACCTTTTTTTTATCGGCAATAAGAAGGAATAGCAGTTGTCACGCTGCACTAACGAGCATTTTGCTTTCAAAATCGGACAAAAGGAAAAAAATCCAAATGTAGCTAATGACACCAAGACCATAGTTATTTTGTACCTGAGTTAACGTACTATCCGGGAAAGGGTTTGAAGTAGACCCTTTCCCCTCCCCCCCGCTGCACATGTAGTCGGAATCTAGACATCGCGATGCATCGTTCAGAACGCACGCCTACATTCTCGATACGCTCTATTTTAGTTTTGTAGTTAAAGTATATTTTTTTGGAGTTAAAGTGACAAGTTTGAGTTATGGATCCTTTGGAACAAGGTATGTACTTAATTTAAAAGAGAATCGACCTCACGGAAACCTCACGGAATTTAAAAGGTGTTTATGTTATAGTGTCGAGGAAGATCGAGTAAAATTTTTTTTTTATAGTATTCTATAGGATATTACCCTGCTATAACAGTAAAAACATTTTCCACATCTTTCCACGATTTTGAATTAAAGGACTTTAACCCTTTAAGGTCGGGAAAATTTTGATCAGAAACAGGAATTTTTTTTGCGGTTTTGAAGGAAGTTTTCGTGGTTACGATGTAACGAAGACGTCTTAAATAGGCTTCTTCTCACATCAGATCCATTGATCAGCTGTGGAAGAAAAAGGAAACCCAGCAAAAGCCAGCCGTTTTTAAAAGAAACAATAGACCTTTTCAAGCCCGAAACAAATAACGATGATTCATTAATGGATGAAGATGAAGAAGAATAAATAAGTATATTTTTTTTAAATATGTACTTATTTTCACTAAAATATAATTTTAATAAGCTTTTCCATGCATTTTCATTTATTTCCAATTTGAAAATTACTCAAAATATTTTTGTCCGATTTTGAAAGCAAAATGCTCGTTAGTGCGCTGTCAGAAAGAAAACGACAGTGTATTGGCGCGAAGACCTTTTCGATGAAGGGTTTTTACTTTAACAATTTTAATTAATGTAATTAAATAAAAGCACACATCATTATGTCCTTTACGGGTGGTGGGGAGAAGAAATTTTCAGATGAAGATCGGGAGGGTGGGGAGGGAAGAAGCTTAATAGCATTTTATTTACCGTGAGCACAACAGGTTTCTTCAATTAGGGCAAAGTGACCAATTGTTGGTCATTGACCAAATTACGGCCACATTTAAAATAATTTTATTTGGCGATTTTAGTATTAAAATTTATCATGGAAATATATTCATCCTACTAGTTTATGTATATTTATCATATCGTATAAATATCTATCACTAGAGAGCACAGATTCTTTTGTAAAACGTTCCGGAGCTGCAGTTGTCATTTTTCATCTGTTGACATTAGATAGCATTGTGATCGTCAACTAAATTTTCATGGCGAAGGTATGCTAACCTAATCAGATTTCTCTTTGTTTCTAAGGCAAAAAAACTCTTCTTGTATGTTTGGTATCTACATTCTTTAATTTTCAAAGTTACACTATAGTTTTTAAAATAAATTTAAATAATCATTAGTAGAAACCCGTCTGAATTCAGAATTGTAAATGAACCTATTAGCGGCCACACGTGACCTTATTGCGGCCATGAATGTCCAAATAGCAGCCACGTGTTGAGCAAATACTGGCTGTTTATTTGCTAAAAATTGTTAGAGAAAACAGATGATAGGAATATTATTTTACATTTAAAAACAATTTTTATAGTAAATTTCTGACATAATATATATAAAAATAAAATAATTGTTAATGAATATCATTAATTGAAATGAAGAATTTAGAAATAAGTTTCTTTATAATGCAGTGGATCCGGTGGGGTTCAGTTTTTATTGTTCTCTGACTGTTGCTGGTCGTTTTTCTCAGTTTTTTTCACCTCTAAAAAACAGTTCTGTTTTATTTCATTAGCAATTTCGACTAAAAATTAATATAAAAATTAATAATATGCTCCTTGTATCCGAATAATAAATCAACCGAAAAATTTCGTAGAGGAACTCGGAATGTAGAAGCAGTGCAACTTCAAAGTTTATCACAAAGAAGCGCAGCAAAATTATTTGAGGTTCCACGGAGTTCGCTGCAGGAGAGGTTACATGGGGAACGACCCATGTTTGTAAAAGCAGGCAAGAAACCAATGCTATCATATGATGATGAAAAAAAATTAATCGGTTATGCTGAATTCCGAGCATCAAGAGGAATTGGTTTTGGGAAAAAGCCCTTCTTAAAATGTGCCAGTGATTTGGCGAAAAAACGAGGTGCTGTATTTAAGCATCAAGTTCCATCAGACAAGTGGTGGAGATTGTTTAAGCACCCTTCTCTTCTGAAAATGAGAACATTGAAAACTTACAAAATCTGCCAGTGAATAAATTTTATTGCAATAGCAGCAAACATAATTATAGTTTTGAATCTGACAAAGACGTTTTTCCCATAACATCTACTCCAATGAATAGTAATTCTGAAATAAAGAAAAAAAAGAGGAAGGAACATTTCTTTGTTCTCACTGCTGAAGATGCATACAAAGCACAACTAGCAGAAAAAGAGCTAAAGGAAAAGAAGAAGAAACAAAGCTTGGTGCCAAAGAAAAGATAAATTTTCAGGATTTTGTAATCAAACTATTTTGAGGAAAAGGTTTTGTTACTTTTTTGTATTAAACCTATAATTAGAAATTTTTTTTTCACTGAAATTAAATTTTCCTTTAATTTAAACATTAAATTAAATATACAAATATGATAAAAAAGCTTATTTCAAATATGGCCATAATAAGGGCATCACTGGCCGCAATTAAGACAAGGTATGCCATTAAAAAGTCATGTGTGGCCAGTAAAAGGTCAATTCTTTAATTTTGTATAACAACGCATCATATAGAGTTTAAAATAAGTCTGAAGAGTTATCTAACATAACTGAAATTTTTATAATCTTATATAATAGTTTACTATTCACATTAAACCATTTATTGATATTAAACATATATAGAATTTCCACAATACAATGAGTATATCAGTCTTTTTTCATTAGTTGAAAATAATGAAGATTGGATTGGTGGTTGAACTGCTTTGATCAGGTGACTTTTCCGCATCAGGGCACGGCCATCTAGAAACTACTAGGCCCGAACATGACGTCAATAATGTATTGTTGAAACACTAAGATTGTGACGTTAAACTTCTGTAATAGCACCTCCCGCAGCTGATAAAAAAGACAGGCCTGGGCCAACACCTCCTAGAAAGAAAGCCTGTGCACTGAAAATTCATACATTGTTACATCTTCATAAAAAAGCATTGTTAATCGTATTTCTATCGTAAAAAAGGTTGTAATGTGGACGATTTAATTCTTCTAATAAAAATAATGGCATGATTTTATGGTTTTCCCTTCACCGGAAGCCAGACATGTCTGAGCGATTTTCTTGTATGATGTACAGTGATGCCATCTGTAGAGAAGATTCTAAAAGTGGGCGACTTGTTTTGAAGGTGATTGAGAAAAACAGAGGCTTGGTTTTTTGGGGGGATCATTCTAAAAGTGTGGGCGGTTCTGTAGTGTGGGCTGGTGTGGGAGTGCGTGGGCGGGTCTGAAAAGTGGCAAAAATCGTGGATTGCATCAAAAAAAAATTTACTTTTGTTTTTTTTTCTTGTTGGCCTTCTGTCTCTCTTTCCTCTCACTCTTTCTCGGCACCTCTCCGATTTACGCCATCTGACTGTGACTCTTACCAGATACTTCCACAGTTCTTTTTTTTTCTATAGTCTTTGCAATAAAAGAAAAAACTGGCGTGGTGCCAGAATTTGCTATTAGCCAAGTTTTTTCTTTTATTGCACAGACTATAAGTGTATTTCTGCGGCATCGAGAGTCGAGCCTGGGATGGTTGGACGTCTTGTTTCAGAGACCAGTGTCTTTAACAACTGAGCTATTGGGCTGTTGGAAGGTGATGTGATTAATGAAACTTAAGAACGTTTCAGCATTGAAATTGCGAGTTTTGTCGCGAGTGGGCGCAGGAGTCCTTTAGTTTTGGGTTGGGGGGATCGGGTTTTTGCACTTGCAGGCCCCCACCCTTCGACTTGGTCATTTTGGGGAAGGTGGAGTGGAGGCAGCCCAATTTTGCCCGAAATAGTAACAGTTTCCTAATTTTGCACGCAAAATTTCTTTAGACAACCTCATACAAAACGGTTGCTGTGAATGGATTGTTCATGCGTCTGAACGTCGCGTCTTCAAGGGATGTTTCACTGCAGCGCTCGCAGTTCGGTTTGGTCAACTTTGCCAAAATTTTTTATTATTTCGAATTTTTTTTCCATTTCCAGGGACACTCTAAATGGGATTTTAATGATATTAAATTTACAATTTCACTATTTTTAAAACTGGGAATATTATTTTTTTCTTATCAACGAGCTGCTCTTTGATCCATTCTGTTTCATATCGCTTCTATTGATGTTCATTATGGCTAAAACTTCATATCGTTTTGTCACTATACGAGATGACTGTGTTTCTGCCATAACAGGAACTATGCCATAGCTATTTTGATGACACCTCAAATAAGTTAGTGAGGAATGATAGGAGCCACACTTATTAAAAATTCTTTTTCTTGTTTGATTTTTCATTGATGGAAATTCTATGTCGTATGGTTTTTCATTAAATACAACAAATAATAAATTTTCTTTTAACAAAGTATTTTGCTACTTTATAAAAACGGATGGATAGTTTCCATTGTCTTTTGCTATGTTGAGTTCTGTACCATTCTGGAAAATGGGGACTGGAAGAGGTAGAAAGTGATTTGGCATTGTTTTCAATAAGCTTCGAAATAATCAAGTACAGAAAAAACATATGGACTTTTATTGGGACTTGGGATAAACAAAAACATATGGAGTCCCCATTCCGAAATTCTGGAATGCCTCTGAAGTTACCATGACACAGTATTTGATCCCCCCTCCACCTCGTCATAAATCGTCACAGAATGACACCCCCCCCCCAGCAACGTGACGTAATATTTGAATGACCCTGTATGGTTGCCACCAATGATTTAAAAAAACGCGAACTATTAGCCACCAGTGATTGGCTGGGAGGATGTTTTCCCCCTGTGACTAAACAGGTTGGGGTAGGTATATTAGGCAACCCCTGGAGGGGGACGTCATAGACCGAACGCCGACAACGTTCGAATAGCGGAAAACAGTGGCCAATAAGACCCGTAGGGCAAAGAGTTATGTGAGGCCCAAAACGCCGAAAGTAGAAAAGGATTTGATGTATGGTTAGCGTGCATTGGAAAATTGCCTCCACACACAAAAAGCATGGCTTTTTTCATCCATTTTCGGTAGTCGCTTTGGTTTTGTTGTTTCCTTTTGGTCTTCTTTTTTTGGAGTTTTTTAGATTGAAGACACCAAAGTTAAATGAGTTTTCTCTCTGCAAGGAGTTTTGCGGTGGTTGACTATTTCTCACGCCTCTAGGTCATCTTCCGTTGTTTTTTTTTACCTGGCCGTTTCCCTTTTTTTTTTTTTTTGATGATTTTGTAATACATGAAGAAAAATAGGTGATTTACCACCCACAGTAATTTACCACCTGCAGATAATAGAGAAACACATTAGTCTTGCCACAGTTCAGTCCGGGTATTCTTGGCACCTCCCTGCATGCAACAACCAGGGGGTATGTATGTCTCTAGAGCGTGTGAGCGCTCTAGGAGACAGTGATTTACCACCTATAGTAATTTACTGCCCAGAGATAATAGAAAAACGAATTAGTCTTGCCATGGTTCAGTTCGAGTACTTTTGCCCCCCCCCCCCCCCCTGCATGCAACAACCAGGGCTATGTATGTCTCTAGGGTGCGTGAGTGCTCTCGGAAACAGTGATTTACCGCCCACAGTAATTTACCATCCAGATATAATAGAAAAACGAATTAGTCTTGCCACAGTTCAGTCAAAGTACTGTTGGCTCACCCCTGCATGCAACAATTAGAGGGTATGTATGTCTCTATCGCGCGTGAGCGCTCTCGAAAGCAGTGATTTACCGCTCGCAAATAGTAGAAAAACGTACAATGAACAATTTGCTGTTTTGGTCAGATGGTAGTGATTTATTACCCATAATTACACTAGCCGTTGTTTAATTGCGCTCCATGACACAAAAATATCAAGTAATCTCTCTTGTATTTTCTCTGCCAAAGGTATTGGGCAAAGTGGCCTGCCAAGCACTGCTCCCTGTTTTCTAGGTTGGATATGTGTATGTGTGTGTGTGTGTGTGTGTGTGTCTGTGTGTGTGTGTGTGTGTGTGTGTGTGTGCTTGGAGAGCTGAGTGTGAGCACTAGACTCTGGATCTTTGTTGGAAGGGGAAAAGAAGATGGTTTTTATAAACTTGTTGGATTGCGAATAGATAGTTAGCATCTGTGGTGATTTTAAAATCAGTGAAGTATTGTAAAATACCGACGAAGTTCTGAGAATGTTTGACAGTCTGATGCTTCCAGCCTGCATTTTTTAGTCCATCATAGCCCTTCCACCAGTTGGTGATGATGGTTGTTCCCGGCGCAACGTGCTCTTGGATTAGTTTGTTTAGATTTGAGAAACTCCTCTTGTTGTCGGGGATTGGGAAAAGAAATATGTCACCCGTCACCCGACAAAAACCACATGATAACTTTCGCCTCTTGCAAGAAATTGAGTCACGCGATATATTTCGAGTTTCCATGTTGGCCCCAGAGTGGCACGAAATCCCAATGTGTTTTCGTTGAGCGAGAATTTTTTTTCTAAGATAATACTGTGATAATATAATAAATACTTGTTTTTGTGCGTTGAATAACTGAAACAATGTTTTTTTTGAAGAGTTTTTGTTCATTCCTGCTTTTTCCCTCAGTTGACATATCTAGAACTTAACAGCTAACTTCATGGAAACCCCTGCAATAGTTAAATCAGTTTTAAAAAAATAATTCCAAACCTTTTTCTACCATTTTAAAAAAAGTGCTCCAAGTGACCCATATTAAAATTGAAATGCGTCATTAAAATGAAAGAGAAAATAAATATTGAAGAAAGAAAAGCATTTTTTCCTAAAAAAAAAAATTAGTAAATTTAAATTCAATTTTTTTTAATGAAATAGCAAGTTTTCAGTTGCTTCAAAGGCGTCTGTGATTTTATAATCATATAAAAGACATAGGGGTTGTGAGCGCAATCATGTTGGCCACCAGCGGGTGACACATTTTAGCATTGGAAGTGGTGCAAGAGGCGCTTTCATTATTGTTTTTCCATGATGAAACCCAGCATTGTAGAAGGCAACAACGGAGCAGATGGCAGTAAAGCAAACAATAGGCGGTGCCAGCGTACTGGCAAGATAATCGCTTAGATGTTTCTGGCTTCTGGTGAAGGGAAAATGGTAAAGTTTTTCCTAAATAATAAATAATTAGTGAAATTATTATTATTATTATTATTATTATTATTATTATTATTATTATTATACTATTATTATTAACTATACTATTTATTATTATTAATTATATTATTATTAACTATACATTATTATTATTAACTATTATTTATTGGTCCACTTTATGCATGTATGTGATGCCTTAGTTACACATGATCAGTTGGATGTTGTATATATTGATTTTTCGAAAGCATTTGACTCAATAAATCATACTAGGTTAATTGCTAAATTAAAATATTTGGGTGTTAGCGATGCTGCGACTATTCTCCTTAAACAATTATTTATCTAACCATTCTTTTAGAGTTCGTGTTCCTCAATTTGCTTCTCTGATCATGAGGACCACTAGTGGTATACCTCAGGATCTCCACTTGGTCCCCTATTGTTTGTGCTCTATTTAATTGATGTCGGTTGGTATGTGGATATGAACAAAGTTAATTTCTTGGCTTATGCCGATGATGTTAAGATTTCTTATAAAATTAAATCCACGGGGGATTGTGTTGTCTTGCAACAACAACTATTTAATTTGGAAATTCGGGCTAGGCGGAATCATCTGCAAATTAACATTGATAAGACCATGTTTATGTCTGTCTCCAAAAAGTACCTTCTTATTAATTATCATTATACAATTTGTAATACTGCTCTCAAATGTACTAAATTATTCAAGGATCTTGGTATTACTTACGTCGATTCTGGTTCCTTTAACGAGCATATTCAATTATTAATTAACATACTTCGAAAATGTTTAGTTTATTTTATAGATTAAGAAATGTTTTTACTAAGGGATACACATTTTATACTTTATATAAACATCTTGTCTTGTCTAGAATTAATTATGGGATGATAATTTGGTACACGAGAAGCTTTTATTTGTCTTTACTTTTGAACAATAAAATGAATAGAATTGCTAAATTTATATCATCTTTATCTGTGTTTGACGCTCCGGTATAGGAGTTGAATGTTATGGCTGATCAGCATTTTTTAAATTGGTTACAAAAAACTTTTGTTGGTACTCTTAACGTTAATCTTAAAAATGTGGTTGATATTCGTTCTTCCTCTTGTGCTATCTGTAAAAGAAGTTGTTTGTCTTTTTCGATTTTTTATAAATCTAATATTAAATTTCTAGACGTTTGGTTTAAATTGGTCGATGTCTATAATCGCGCCAATCCTAAACCTGAAATTTTAAAATTTATTTTTCTTTTTTTTCTTTTTTTTTTCTTTGTGGTTTGTTTTCCTCTTTACTTTACTCTTTTGTTGTAGTATTTCATTGATTTACTTTTACACTTGTTTCTCTATCTGTTTCTAATATTATTTTTGATCTTATCATGGCCAGAAATAACGGAAGTGATTGTGTTTCCAATGAACATTCTCATACACGTGTTGCAATAACGCAGGTGTCTCTACGTGTTGCGTTTTCTCTCAAACACGGATAGATTCATGAAATCGTCAACAGAAGTCGCTGTCCTCAATTGAGTTTCTCTTTTTAAGTACTTCCGGTTAGGGAAACAAAAAAAAATTGCGACGATAGGAGGTAGTATTCGGCTTTGAACTTCCAACTTATAACTGCATTAAACAAACGTTGGAAAACTCTCCAGTGAAGGAGTTCATTTTTCAAAAATAAATAGAAAAGTAGCTTATGCGATCGGTTTGTTCAGACGTTCATCCATCTGTCTGTGGACACAATTCCAACAATGCATTGCGTTCGAATGGGGAGCATGCATATAGAGAATTGCTGGAAGAGATGAATAAACTTCGTTACGGTTCTGCACGTGCTCTAAGCGTTGTTGAGATGGTGCGCGTGGCGCGTGCAGGGTGCACGTGATTGACGATTGCAGAAAGGGGATATCCGTGCCTAAACCAAAACAATTTCTTTATTCGTAGGAAGCTTATTATTTATTACGATAACTTGAAATCGAATTAACTTTTTCACGCACTGTTTCCACCATTCCATTAATATGAGACAGAGCACAAACAAGTTTGAAGGTGAGATAGCCGGAATAAGTATAATAGCACATGCTCTAGCGGGACTATTATGATACCCCCTTAAAAATTTTCAGTGACCAGATATGGCATGTAATATATCTAACAACGTATCATGAACGAATATAACGAATGCCAAATATCATGAACGAATATAATGATGGCCAAAATTTGTTTACAAGTACATGTTCTAATGATACCATATGTCACCTTTAGAACTTTCAAAGCTAAGATAAAGCATTTAATATATCAAACATCTCATAGCTATGTATCATGAATAAAAATATCAAGTAATTAATAACTGTTGGAATTGAATTTAGTACTACGTGTTCTAATGGTAACTTAAGGTACCGTTGGAACTTTCCATTATAAGACACGGCTTGTAATATATCAAAGAACTCGTAACAACGTCTCATGAATGAATATAATGAGTAATTAATGATGGTGGTAATTAGTTTAGTAGTACGTATCCTGATAGTACCACATGGTATTGTTGGAACTTTCAATGCTAAGATATGGCATGTAATATATCAAACCACTCGTAACGACGTGCCATGAATGAATATATAGAGTAATTAATGATAGTGGTAATTAGTTTAACAGTGCATATTCTAATGGCAACAAATGGTACTATTGAAACTTTCAATGCTAAGATATGGGATGTAATATATCAAACAACTCGTAACAAAGAGCTATGAATGAAAATAATGAGTAATTATACTACGATCGCCCAAAGATGAACTGCCTTATATGGAAAAAATCGTATCGATCAGTTTCTTCAGGTATTCCTGGAATTCACTCCCTCACTATAAAAAACAAACAAACGAGGTCTTTGCTGAACAGAGCAGTGGCAACTTCAAAAGAGTAATGCCAAGACCCCTCTCTCTGTGTAGAGGGGGGTTGCTCATTTCCATTCATTATTTCCTTATCCAAACCCCTAACCCACGGTAAGGGGGCATCCACTCAGGGGTTATGACCGAAAGAGTGCGATCGCGGGTACGAGCGGCCGAAATGAGATTTCTGAGGGGTGTGGAAGGTGTTACCCTACTAGATCGAGTGCACAGCAGCACAATAAGGGATACTTTAGATGTTGAGCCACTACTTCTCCGCATTGAGAGATCTCACTTGCACTTGTATGGCCACGTGATACGGATGCCACAAACTGGCCTTCCTAGGTAGTTGTAATTTTCCAAGCCTGTGGGTTAGAAACCAAGGGGTCGGCCTAGAACCAGGTGGCTAGACTACATGAAGAATCTGGGATCGAGTCGCTTGGGTATTACCAGGGAGGACATGCGCCTGATAGCAGAAGATCGCGATCGCTGGAGATCCTCCATACGGCTACTGTCCCCGCGACCCTAACGGATAAGCGATTTTGAAAAGTAAGTAAGTATTTCTTCATCTCTGTGCTTTACGATAGTGGCACTCCAGAAAAAAGTAATCCATCAAAATTCTTCTTTCCCTGCGCGAAGTATAATGATAGTGGTAATTAGTTTAGTAGTACGTATCCTGATTGTACCACATGGTACTATTGGAACTTTCAATGCTAAGATATGGCATGTAATATATCAAACCACTCGTAACGACGCACCATGAATGAATATAATGAGCAATTATTGATAGCGGAAATGAGTTTAGTTGTACGTATTCTAATGGTACCAAATGGAACTATTGAAACTTTCAATGCTAAGATATGGCATGTAACATATCAAACAACTTGTAACGAAGTGTCATGAATGAATATAACGAATAATTAATGATGGTGTTAATTACTTTAGTAGTACATATCCTGATAGTACCACATGGTACTGTTGGAACTTTCAATGCTAAGATATGGCATGTAATATATAAAACAAATCGTAACGAAGAGCTATGAATGAATATAATGAGTAATTAATGATAGTGGTAATTAGTTTAGTGGTACGTATCCTAATCTTACCACATGGTACCATTGAAACATTCCTTTCTGAGATATGGCATATAATATACCAAACAGCTTGTAACAACGTCCCTTGAATGTATATATTGAGCAATTAATGATAGTGGAAATGAGTTTAGTTGTACGTCTCCTAATCGTACCACATGGTACCACTGGAACTTACAATGCTAAGATATTGCATGTAATATATCAAAACTCGTAACAAAGTGTCATGCATGAATAAGAGTAATTTTAATGACAGTGGAAATTATTTTAGTAGTATGTGCCATAATCGTACCATATGGTACCATTAAAACTTTCAATGCTAAGATATGGTGTATAACATATCAAACAACTTGAAACAACATGTCATGAATTAATAAAACGAGTAATTAATGATTTTTGAAATTCGCTTAGTAGAACATACTCTAATGACACTATATCGTATTTGAAAGTTTCAATGCTAACACCCGTATTCAGAATGAGTGTTCATGCTCTTGCTCTTACTCAAACCATTATTGAGAACGAATTCAATTATATGAAATTTGTATTCAACAGTGGTCTTGAGTGCCTAAACCAATGACAAAATCATTCATTCTGAATACAATCGTAAGATAGGCATGTAATATAACAACTCCTAACGTCCATAGTAATTGTTGTTCATAGCTAATTGCTATCATAAGCAAATTGCTGTAAGACTTATGTTATCCATGTCTGAATTCTAATTAGACTTATTGTTGTCAAAGCTAATCGCAAATAGCTAATCGGTCGCTTCAACCGTATATGATTATGTAGAAACACTTTAACAATAGTATATGAAGAAATAATAGATGCATACGCAGAACGGTTCAACAATTAATGCTGCTTCAGTAGAGTAAGTCCTCAAATACGCGCATATTAATGAGGTGGGCGTGGCCGATTAAACCTCAATTTCCACCAATCAGCGTGCAGCATTCGCCCCACGTCACCCCCCACCACCCTTCCTCCCCTACCTTCTTGACGTCACAGACGTTCAACCAATCCGCGTACAGAAGACATCTCACGTGACCCACCACCTCATCCCCCTTGTTTTTGGGTGTGGGCCTTTTAATTTGGGCGTTGGTTATTTAATTTGGGCGTTGGTCTTTTAATTTGGGCGTTGGTCTTTACATTTGGGCGTTGGCCTTTTAATTTGGGCGTTGGTCTTTTAATCTGGGCATTGGCCTTTTAATTTGGGCGTTGGCCTTTTAATTTGGGCGTTGGCCTTTTATTTGGGCGTTGGTCTTTTATTTGGGTGGGGCCTGAAATAAAATTAATTTTATCATCCTCTGATGTACCCCTGGTGCTGGTGCTGGTGCTAAGTAGAGTAGAGGGGTGCTAAGTGATATACCCCAGGGTGAGAGATTAGAGGGATCCTGATGCTCTCAGCAAAATCCACTTAGGTGATTCTGTCTTACAAGTGAACACCAGTCGATTCGCTTATATTCTACCTAAATCAGCAAGCGGCTTCCGTACTGGCCCCTCAGAGGATTACCTTATTACTAATGCACTACGGATTACCTAATTACTAATTCACTATTGTTTCTAGGGTAACCAAATTTTTCCAAACTCTTTTACAATGTCTTCTACGACTGCTGTTTCAATGTGTATTGTATTGTTTTTAATTTTCAGCTAATGGATACATTGTTTCAATTGATGGGTGTGCAGCTAAGGTGGGGCTAATACTGTCTAAAAGGTTGGGCCTGTACAATCATATACCTGTTTATAAATAAATAAATACAGATGTGTTCTTTACATAACTTAATTTAAATTTTTGTCATGGATGAGGCATTTTCTAACCCCGCTAATGCGGCAGGTTTTGGTGGCGTGAGAGGTTTAGCTAAACAAACAAATCATTCTGCAAAAGAGACAGGTGAATGGTTAAGGGGCGTGAGAGCTTATACGCTGCATAAACCGGTGCGTCATCATTACCCCCGTAATCGAATGCGTGTATATGCGCCATTTGAACAATTTCAAGTGGACTTGGTTGATCTAACCAGTCTGTCAAAACAGAACGATGGTTACAAATTTCTACTTACCTGCATCGACGTTTTCTTGCGCTATGCGTGGGTCATTCCTCTAAAAACGAAGAGGGGACTCGAGCTTCAGAAAGCCTTTCAAAAAATTTTCACACTCAGCAGTGTTCCTGTAAAAGTGAACAGCGATAAAGGGAAGGAGTTTTTAAACAAACACGTTCAAGATTATTTTAAAGCACTCGACATCGATTTCTTCACCACAGAATCAGATTTGAAAGCCGTTACGATCGAACAATTCAACCGTACGTTAAAAACGAGGATGTTTAAGTTTTTCACATTTACCAACAAACACAGATACATCGACGTCTTACCGGATCTCGTGTTAAGCTACAACCAACGCAATCACAGAGCCCTGGGTATGGCACCAGCTGATGTCAATGAACGAAATGCCCCAGCTCTATGGCTGAAACAACAGAGTTATTATACAGCAGCACCACAAACAAAGCCAAGGTTGCAAGTCGGTGATTACGTACGTATTTCGAAAGTGAAAAACATATTTGATAAAGGTTATCTTCCAAACTGGACAGAGGAGGTGTTTGAGGTTTCAAAAAATCATTTATAGAAAACCTGTTGTGTATAAAATTAAAGATTACGATGGTAGCGAGGTCTCAGGTGTATTCTACGACCAGGTGTTACAAAAGGTGAAAAAACCCGAAGTTTTTAACATTGAACAGATTATTCACCGGCGTACGAGGCGTGGTGTTCGCGAAGCTTTTGTGAAATGGCAAGGTTACCCAGTCAGTATGAACAGCTGGGTGCGACAGAGTGATCTTTTAAATGCTTGACAAGAGGCGATTGACAGCAGTTGGGGCCGAGTACAGCCATCATGTATGAAGACACGGATTTTTATGTTACCTACGGGTGATCAAATTCATTCCAATACAACAGCTCATTTTATTACAAGACTGCCGAGGACGCTGCGTTTCCAAGGACGATGGGAGGTTGGTTTATCGGAAACACATTTCCCTGCCCTCTTCAAGAACATTACGACTGTAAACAACACTTTCGAAATAGGTTTCAAGGCTGATCACATAGATGAACAAATCGATTTCAGCATTGTTTCACCAGTAAGAACTCCGACATTCCAGACTTTCATAATCGAAGTTGAATTGGTGTTACAAGCCTATTTGAAAGATGCTCTCATTCACCATAACCCTTCTTTAGACCTCAATGTCGTCATGAGTTTGCCGTTGAATGTCGGGATTCGCTTTAACACGCCCGAATTCTGTAAGCTGTTCAATGTTTCGCCAAACATTTTCTACGAGGACCGTTTCTCTCTAACTCCGGATTACAACCAGCCGTTTAAGTGGGTATCCGATTTTTCTGTTACGTTTAGGTATCCCAAGTCGGCACCTCTTTATCAAAAAATTTTTGAATTTAAGAGTACCAAACTGCAAAATAGGGAAGCCGCAATTGATTTTCTAAAAGATAGTTTTAGAAAGGCGGGCGTCGAGACAAAGATTGTTGATGATCTTGTATTGTTTACGGGGTCCTCAACACGGTTCATCGAATTCCCAGCCGCTGTCAACAATGGATTTATACCGGCTAGGTTTCTGAACAAGAAATTGAAAACACCTATTACTATGCCCTTAAACGACACAGATGACGGTTTTATCAGCTGTGTTATTTTTGATCCGCCTGACACTCCAGAACGGTGCATCTTAAAAATTCCCGAGGGGTATTATGATAGTCGTAACGATGTTGTCGAGGCGCTCGTTAAGTTGATTCCATTGAAAGAACAGGCTTTTTACAAAATCAATCTCACACCTAACAAATGTTTTCATTTCAAATGCACAGAAGGTCGCTATATTAGTTTTAGCGAGGGTTTATGTTACACATTGGGTTTACAGGCTGAACTCGCCGACCTAGAACTCGTTATCGGTGAGGGTTCAATCCCGATAGATCTTACGCGTGGCATACATGGTTTTTATCTGTATACAGACATCATACAACCGCAGGTCGTGGGTAACACATTCGCTCCGCTCCTACGAATCATAACCGTTTCACATGCCAGACGAGAAGTGATTTATCAGACTTTTCATTCACCCGACCACTTTCCCTTAAGTAAAAACGTCATTGACGCGATTGAAATCGCGGTTCATTCCGACCACGGTGATTTACTCGCGTTTTTAACAGGTAAAACCATAGTGAAATTACATTTTCGTAAGAAACAACTGTAGTGCGAGGTTGATTTCTTTTTTCTCTCCTCCTCGATTACTTCAAGATGCATATCCCCTATCAGCCGAGCCAGGAAGTAATATCGCGTTACTATTTAAACCAGAGAGGGAATGGTTTACCTGTGTTTAGAGGGTCGGTTTTCCAGAGAGGCAATGGGATTGGTTCAGTGTTTTCAAATCTGTTTCGCTTGGCAACACCTTTACTCAAATCCGTGGGCAAGATTCTCGGTCGGCATGCCCTAAAGGGCGGTGTTTCCGTTTTTAACGATGTGATACATGGTCAAAATTTTAAACAGTCGCTGTCATCACGTATGAAAGAAGCTGGAGGTAATGCCCTGCAGGAAATGGGTGCTAGAGTTCAGAGAGGTAGAGGTCGTGTTAAAAGACGAAATTCGGCATTTCCTACTCATTCACATGTAAAAAGACCCAGAGGCAACAGCGTGGAGAGCTTTCTAAAGAGTGAATACAGACAAAGAAGTCGAGTGCAGCGTTCAAAAAAGCTGAAAAACGGGCAGAAGAAACAGAAGAAGAAGAGGAAGAAACAGAAGAAGTCGACAAAAACACAGACAAAACTACGTTCTAAGCCGATTTTAAACATACGTCCTTTATCATCGGTTTTCGCCTAATACATACGTAATCATGGCATCAATGATACACCAGCTGAGCACTGAATGTCTCAACAGCGATCTCGACATTTTTTCTATACCTCACACGAGCGGCCAACAGGAAAAGCGGCACGTCACGGGGTACCAGCCAACAGCCATCATCAGCCAAGACGGGCCTATTGAATTCTACGTACCTGGTTTGGCAGATTTTTACACGGATCTCGATCAATCTACATTAAACTTAGAAGTCGTTATCAACAAAGGGGACGGACCGTTACCAGCTGCTGATAAAACAGGACCTGTGAACCTTTTCTTACATTCGCTATTCTCACAAGTCGATTGCTATCTAGGTGATACGTTAGTTAGTCATAGTAATAACTTATATCCGTACAGAGCTTATTTTGAAACTCTTTTGAACTATGGACAGACTTCTAAACAAAGTCAACTCACAACAGCCGGGTATTGTAAAGACACGAGCGGTAAAATGGACAATGCTGACGATGCAAACAATGGGTTTAAGTTACGTAAAAGACTCGCACGAAACGGCGTTTACTACATGGAAGGCCCGCTCCATTTAGACATCTTTCGGCAGGGTCGATTGCTACTAAACTCTACGGATTTTCGTCTGAGGCTTTACAGAAGTAAACCCTCCTTTGCTCTGATGTCTGACGTAGCTAACCCAAATTATCAGATTACAATCCGAAAAGCAACGCTGAATGTCGAGAGAGTTAAAGTTAACACAGCCACGTTATTAGCCCATGCAAAGACTCTGCAAACCACTAACGCGTTTTACCCTATCGGACGGGTTGAAATGAGGTCCGTGAGTATTGCTACGGGTACTAGAAATCACGTCATACAGAACTTAATTACGGGTCAGATTCCCTCGCGGTTGATTTTTGCATTTACATCGAGTGAAGCCCAGAATGGTTCTTTTACTTCGAATCCATTCAACTTTCAACATTTCAATCTATCTTTCTTCTCCCTCTCATTGGATACTCATGCAATACCTCTAAATCCTCTGACGCCGAATTTTTCCTCTGGGTCATACTTGAGAGAGTTTGTTCATTCCATGAAAGCACTGGGGATTTGGAAAGAAGACAGAGATGTTGACATCAGTCAGTTCGATTACGGTTCTGGTTACACATTTCTGGCCTTTGATCTTTCGGGGGACAGGAATTATTATACAGATAGATATAACCTTATACGTAACGGTACGTTAAGTGTTGAAGTTCAGTTTTCCGAACCTTTAGCAAATTCGGTGAATCTGATTGCTTATTGTCAATATCAGAATCTCTTGGAAATCAATAAAGACAGAACCGTGAGCTTCGATTTCACAAATTAAGATCGATGGATACGCAAGAGCTATGGAGGGCTCTCGAGAGAGATCCATTCACATGTACTATGGCAAGAGGTGTTTTCCCGGCGGACTTGATGCTTCAACTCAAACCTCTGCACCCAGCTTTACTCATTGCTAATACGGATGATTCCAGCAAGCCAGGCTCGCACTGGGTGGCTTTTTTTATACCGTCCTGCAAACAAGCATACATCTTTGATTCTTTCGGAATGTT
>JAHWFO010040526.1:0-27119 GCA_023313115.1 Rhysida immarginata
AAATGTCCGTTCGGTCGAATGTCCGTTCGGCCAAATGACCGGGTACCATGTAGGAAGGCATACTAATTTGAGAGATTGCGTAAACTTGCCAGTGGACTTATATACATTTGTTTGTGGTATAACTTCAGCAGGTAGATAAAGTGCCGGAATAAAAAATATTTCGGCTATAATAATGAATAACCTTTTTTATGATCTGAACATTTATCTGTAACTGAACAATGCTGAAGCAACTTATTGGAATTATAATTACTCCCAGTCTTGTAAAGCTGCGGCCACACAGAGCGCTGCGCGACAGATGCTATGTTCGTTTCGATTTGTATACAAATCTATTTATTTCATTGCTAATTTGAAGACTTACGTAAAGAAAGAATGTTTATTACAATTATAATTAAAAAAAAATCAAAATAAGATATTCCTTTATCTTAATATTTGGCATTGTATAGTCTCTGTCCATATGTCCATGCTATTTTTTTGCGGAGTACCTTGGTGAAGGTATCAGGACCCCTTTCTGAAGTTCCACTTAACTGCTACAACCGTAAGTTCCTTGGAATTACTGATATTTCTTTTCGAAGATCTGTTTGGATTATAATTAGAAATCGGGTTACCTAGGCAGCCATGGCATTATTGCTTCCTTCAGCCATTGTTAGATCTTGGATTGTCAATACCCATTGACAATCGCATTGTTGGGTTTAAAGTACAGTTGTCAATTGTTAATTTATAATATGGTAATTATCTTGAATCCTTATATTGACTGAAATGCCACCTTCAACTGAACTGTGTGGGATTTGTTCCCAAAAACTACCATCAGGCAAGTCGCAAAAGTTGGAAAATATTACAATAGAGTGCTATATTTGTAATGTAAAATTTCATGCCAGATGTGTGGAAATTACTGTTTGTCATCTTAATGCTATCCTAAAAGATGAGGTGGTGTGGCAGTGTTCATCATGCCTAAGCAAACACCAAAATTCCAACGACCCCCCCTGATAATCTTCCATTGTTTCAAGAAAATGAACCAGTATCGAAAAAACTTATTCTGGACTGCATCTCTTCTTGTATCAAAGATCATCTATCAGAAATGAAGGCAATTGTCACGGACCTTGCTACGTCGGTGAATTTTTTGTCTAAGAAAATAGAAGACTTACACGTAGACTTGAAGGAAACTCAAATGAAACTAAAAAAATGTGAATCTTCTATAGCTAAAATAACATCAGAAAATGATAATTATAAAAAGGAGTTGGAAGCTATGAAGCTACAGATGGAAGACACAGTCCAATATTCATACAATTCCAATTTAATCATAAACGGCATTCCTGAAAGACAAAACGAAGACTTACACGATTATTTTTATAAAATTTGCAAAAAGCTAAATGTTGACTGTACTTCAGAAGACATTGATGTAATTCATAGATTTGGCGTAAAGGATATCAACGGAAAAAAGTCTAGACCCATTGTTGTTAAATTCTTTAGAAAGAAATATAAGACCATGATCATGATTAACAAGAAATCAGCATTAACCACCATGTTTACTGATTTTTTTCAGATTTGCCGCGAGAAATACCCCATCTTCATTAACGAACATTTATCACCATAACGAAATAACTTATTTAGAAAAGCCAGTGAAATTAAAAAATCCAACGGGTATAAATACTTATAGAGTGTTGAAGGAAAAATCTTGATGAGAAAAGATACTACCTCGAAACCAGTTATAAAAATATGACTTGTATGAATGGCATTCCCTTTTTTATCAGAATGGCTTGATCTTCATAAAAAAGAATAATAGCTCGCAGGCTATTCGGATTAAGACTGAAGCTGATTTAAATCAACTTTGATCTTATGAGTGATGTTTAAAGCTGTTGATGAATCTGCATCTACGGATGCTAATTATTACGAAGATTTTAATGATTCTTCACTTCGGATTTTCAGTAGTGATGATTACTTATTTTTACATGTAAATATTCGGAGTATATCTCGAAATTTTGATGAATTGATGATTTTACTTTCTTCGATTGAATTTACAATTCATCTCATTATTTTGTCTGAAGCTTGGCTTTATGGGAAGAACTTAGAATTGTTTGGCATACCTAATTATAATATGTATTATAATAGTGCAGATCTAAATAGAGCAAGTGGTGTCATGGTTTAAACTCATTACAGTGTTTTCTTGTAATATGAATTTGATTTTTAATTCTGCGGATATATTACATTTAAAATGTATTTTTTCTCAAGATAATTCTGTTGATCTCTTCGCAATCTACAGAAGTCCTTCTAGCTCAATTAAGACCTTCATTGAGGTATGTACTGAGAGGGTTTTTAATGCTCGGACTGACTCTATTGTGATTATTGGTGATTTGAATTGTAATTTTCAGAGTGATGTACTTGATGAGGACGTTGTGAATTTTTTAAAGAAACTGCATTTATATCACTTGAAGGTTCTTATAGACATTCCTACAAGGGTTACTAGTGATTCTGCTACGACACCGGATCAGTGTATTATCTCTTCCAACTTAAAGAAAGATGTGAACGTTTGTGTTATAAAAAATTATATTACCGATCATTTTCCTATTCTATTTTGTTTGCATGGAAAAGGTGATCATTTAAGAAATTGTAACTCTATCTCACAAAAAATTAATTTTAAAAAATTGTATAATGTTGTGGCTGATATGAATTGGGATATTATACTAAAAACTGATGATATTGATTTGGCAATGGATATTTTAGTTTAGTCTTTGAGGGTAGCAATTGATGAAGCTAGTTATGTTGTGGTTTCCAATACTGGAAAAATAATCTCAAAACCTTGGATTAATACTGATTTGGTTAAATTGATATCTAAAAGAAATAATTTTCGTAAAAAATCATTGAAATACCCTCGAAATAATTGTTTAAGTAATGAGTATAAAAAAATTAGAAATGAGGTTACCAAACAGATTAGACTGTCCAAGAGTCTTTATTATCAATCTAAAGTTAATTTAGCTGTTAATAATGCTAATAAAAATGGAATATCATAAATGAATTATTGAACAGAAAATGTTCTAAGTCCTCAACTGATAATAAGAAAGTTGACTTTGAGGCAAATGCATTGAATGATTATTGTATAAATTGTTGTAAAGATTTTGGGATGGGAAATATTTGTGATTATAAAATGATTAATAACCCTACATCTTTTTTTTGACCCCTGTAACACATATTGAGGTGGTATCATATATTAAGAATTTGAAAACTTTATCGGGGTTTTTCTTTAATAATATTAGTTCATATGTTCTTAAGAGTATTGTTCATCTTATTTCTAAACCTTTATCTTTCCTTATAAATTTGTCGTTTGATCGTGGTATTTTTCCGCGTATTTTAAAAAACTCTGTTGTTATACCTGTATATAAGAGAGGTGATAGAGATTTTGTTGGTAACTATCGTGCTATCACTTTAACGTCACCACTTGCGAAGGTGTTTGAAATGGCTATGATGAGTAAGCTAAATAAATTTATCAATAATTGTAATATTATTTCTGATAAACAAAACGGTTTTCGTAAAAATGGAGGGACCGAACCATTAATACAATTAGTAAGTTCTACCATTGCTAAAGCTATGGATAAGGGTAACAATCCCTTAGCAATATATGTTGATTTAGCTAAAGCATTTGATTCCGTGAATCATGATCTTCTTCTGTTAAAATTGAATGCAATTGGGGTGCGTGGAATTGTTAATAATTGGTTCAGAACATATCTTACAAATAGACCGCAATATACATTTCTTAATAATAAACTAAGTGATTCGCTAGAAGTTAAGCGTGGGGTACCACAGGGAACTATTTTGGCACCATTATTATTTAATTTATATTTCAATGATGTTTTGAATCTTGATTTGTTAGGTAGTGCTTATGCTTATGCAGATGATCTTGTTATTCTTTACTTAGGAGAGTTCAATTTAAATTTTAGAAATTTAAAGAGTGATCTAGTAGGGATAGCTAGGTGGCTTTTTGATAATGGTCTGCGCTTAAATCCAAATAAGTCTAAATTTCAAATATTTCAATATAAAAATGTGTTTATGGATCATTCTGCATTACTTTTTCATGATTTTTTATGAAATGGATCTTGTTTGGATCTTTGTGGAGAAATTAGAAATGTAAATAATTTTAATTACTTAGGTATCATTATTGATTCAAATTTAAATTGAGACTTACAATGTCAAATACTTTTAAGTAAATTAAAACGTATTGGTTGGACCTTGATTCAACTGAAATATATTTTACCTCACTCCTTAATAAAAATAGCATATATTTTACCTCACTCCTTACCTCATACGGCATTGTAAGTTGGGGTGGGACTTATAAGTCTCATATTTTAAAATTACCGAATTATCATAAAATGATACTTAAGATTTTATTTGGTCATAATTATTCAGTTGATTTTATGAATCTTCAACAAATTTATGTATTGAAAGTAATGATAAAGGTAATTATGGAGAGAAATATTCCTTTAAGCTTAACTAGCCACTATAAAACTAGATATGTTACGACTAATGCGATTTCGATTCCAGCTGTTGTACATACAAATTCTCTTCATCAATATTATTTTATTTCTAGAAGAATTTATAAATCTGCTCCTATATATATTAAAAATATTTCCCTTAAAGGAAATTGGCGGAGAGTTATAAAAAAATGGGTCTCTTCAAATAATGATTTTGATTCTTTTTTTCCTTTTCAATCATAATTTTACAGTGAAACCTCTTTAAGCCGACCAGCAATGGTTCCACATAATAGTGGTCGTTTGGAGAGGTGGTCTTCTTAAAGAATTGGGGGGGGGAGGGGTAAGCGTAATTTATAAAGTTTCATTTTCTCAATTGTTTAACATTATAAGGATATAATCTGATGATATACAAAGCTTACTCTTTTGGTTTCATTTATTATTTTAGTGATTTGCATAATGAACTAAAGTTTTATTAATGAATTTGAATGAAGTTTTCATAACTTTATGCAGTAATGTGGCTATTCAAAATAAACAATACGTGAAAACAAAATATTAATACCTATTACATGTATAATTACATAGCAATAAAAGTGATCCGAATTATTGGATCAAAAATTTCCCCTATTCTTTGTTGAAAAACTGCAACATTGAAGTTTATTTTTTTCTGCTCAACATTTTACGTACTATAACTTGTTCATATTCTTTTCACCTCTTCAAACAAATGCAGCAAGTTTTGACTTGGTCTTGTAGCGATAAAAAACAAAGATTTCTTTATGATATGGTGACAATAGCAGGCAAGAAACTGAAATGCGACGTGAAGAGTGAAAGTGATGTAAAGTGAGCCCAACACGTGCATTCTCAACTGCAATCACATGTTGAGCTCTTCCTAACTGTAAGATAAAGCAGCGGTGTGAGTGAATGCCACTGAATGCCACAAAGCAAAGAAACGGATTGAACAATGCTCAGTTTCCTACTCCTCCTTCAAAAAAATGAGCATACTCTTTAAATTAGAGGAAGTGGCATTATTAACGCTTCAATCCCAAGACCAACGACCACCCATTTCAGGCACCAATCATTGATGTTCCCTCTTTAAACCGACCAGTAAACATGGCAAAATCAAGTCATGGCAATCTTGACTCGATTTTGCCATGTCTACTGGTCGGTTTAAAGAGGGTATATTTATGGTTGGTGCCTGAAATGGGTGGTCGTTGGTCGAGTAAAGAGGTGGTCGGCTTAAAGAGGAAAAAAATGCATTATACCTATGAGACATTAATTCCGTGCCAAGGAAAAGTGGTCGAGTTAAGAGGGGGTCGTGTTAAAGAGGTGGTCGAGAATAGAGGTTTCACTGTATATTATTTTTTTTAATCCTCCTTTTAGATTTAGTTTTTAGTTTTAGTGTAAACCCTACGAGCTTAGGCTCAGTGGTTACATTTTATTGTATTGTATTGTAATTATTATAAACTGATGGCATTATATACAATAAAATAATTTAAATTAAAAAAAAAAATATCGTTCCGAAAAAACTATGAATAAAAAACATATTGCATAATTATATCGTAATATTTATAATTAATTATAATAATTAGAGTAGAAATAAATATTAATTATATTAATTCATTTTAATTGTAATAAACATTATTTCTTTTAAATTTTAATTTATCTTCTCTTTATGTAAATCTTCAAATAATCAAAGAAACAGAGTTGTAAACAAATCAGAGAGAACATAGCATCCGTCTCATGGGCTCGGTATGGCCTTAGTTTTAGCTGCAGGCGATGAACACATCACCATTGCTGGTTTACTGCGCCTGACCGTCCACGACGGACGTTTTGTACTCCCAGAAAATATTTGCCCTTATAAAATGTCGAGAACGTCGCGTCCGTATCGTCCGCAGTTTTGTGTGGCCCCTTACATAGAGAATAAAGGCGCATATTTTGTGGACGCGTAGCGTCCGATGCGTTTGGGAGGGAAAAAGAATCCAAGTACAAAACCCCTAGAGTAAAGCACAGATACAAAACCCCCAGAGATAAAAGCTGTGGTAAAAGCATAAAAGAGGATATAAACTCCAAATATAGCCATAATTTTGATAACATTTTTTATTAATTTTTGAATAATTATCACGACTTTTTAATTAGGTTAATTAAATGTCTATACTGAAGGATATTAATTAAAACTGTCGTGAATAGGGAATTGAGGAGGGTGACGAAATTTAATATTTAAGTACGAAATTTAATCGTATCCAATTGAATAAATAGAGATACAGTTAATCAATTCAATAATTGTCCATTAGATATCGGGAAAATAGATTATAAGTCTGGATCAATGTCTGAGGCGTGAACATCTGAACCGGGATCCTTGCTTCAATGTTCCATTCCTGGTAAAATTTCTGGCGACGAAATCCTGGGAGTTCGGGCACCGCTGTCACAGTTCGCGACGACCCTTCTGGGTTTCGAGGAGTGTTGCCCCATACTAATATGGAATATTAAAAGAATCGAATATGAGCTTAATAGCTAAGCAACTTCATTTGACGAATATGGAAGCAATTCATATTATTAAAAAGTATAGTTCAAAGTTTACTGAAGGGAGATTAGATAACACACTTAACAGTCAAGTTAATCTTAAATAGTTCAAGCCAGTTATCTAAAATTAATTCTATTAAAATACCCCGTCTTGGAGACGCTAAAGCCGAGCGCCGCTCGCAGCAAGAGATCTCTGCCGGGTCGTCCGCGGACGGGCTGGCTGGGGCATAGGGATGATAATCGTGTCGGCCTCCGACGTTTGGCTGTCAGGAACTATTACGGCGGGTTGCGAGGTCCCTTCTTCGGCTAACGTGTCGGGAAGTGGCTCGTTGCAATTTCTCTGCTCGGTATTTACGCCTTGCCGGGCAGTCGAAGTGGCGGTCGCTTTTGCGAGTTCGTCGTCGTGCACGTCGGCTTCGTCGGGGCTTATCGGCGTGGCTCTATTTCTCCGTTGAGCTTCCCACTTGCAGACGGCTCTTCAGCTCCTTCCTCCGGGGCGGGTACAGTTTCCTCTCTCCGGAGGGAATCCGCTTTATCGGTTGGAGTGGCTGAAATCTCGGGCTCGACCAACATCAACGGTGAGATGCTATGCACATGGCGGGCGCTGCGTAGACGAGTCGCTTTCTCTCCGCCGTGAAATTCCCACATACACGAATTATAAAATATTCGTTCTTTACAATGAGCATAAAAGTCACTTGCCTGTCTATCTTGTCTAGCACGGTAATTTTCCCCTTCTCGGAAAATCCTATTCCTTCGCCCTGGGATTGGGGGCCGCGGGGTCTCCACGCTGAAGCCGTTTAATTCACCTCGGCTCCGGCGCAAACTTCGACCTCTCCGCGGTCGGCTTGTCTTGCTATCCTCCTTTGCATTTAGTCGGTAGCTAATATCTTGCCAAACCTTCCTTCTTCTTCCCAATTGCGTACTTTCGTTTCCATTCTTCCGCAATCTATCGGAGCTAGGATTTTTCCGTCCTTTTCTTTCGAATCCAGAACATTTCTCTCTTTTTCTACCTTCTCCCCCTTTTCTTCCAATCGCCTCCTCTTCCGTTATTTTTTCTTCCAATGAGCGTCTTGATTTATCGTTCTTCGGCTCTTCTATTCTCTTCTCTGGGTCGCGGGCAGTTAACTTTCTCTCTTTTTCTACGGCCTCTTCGTTTGCTAAATTTTCTCCCTGTCTCTTCTCTTCGTGTTCGATCGCCGAATTTATTTATTAATGTTTGTCTTCCAATTCGGCGATCTGACAATAATGTTCCTTTTAAAGTCGACTAGAGGAATAAGTACATTACCCAGGGAAAATGTCTAAATCTGTAGCTACAAAAGTTCGTTGATTACTCTCCACTCAAATTTAACTTCAGAACGTAAAATACCGTTATTCTAATTTTTTGGCAAGGAGTTGTTGTATGCAGGGTGTCCCGTAAGTCGTGGTCGTAAATTTAATGGTATGCATATTCAATAGCAAGAAACAAAAAACTCCCTATGAACATAGGTCGAACAACGCACCGTTTCCGAGAAATGATGATGGTGATACGTAAAGAAACTAAACCTGTTTCCCCTTGCCATGTAAGTGGAATGCCCTGTTCATGTAAATGGAAGGAAGTAGACCTGGCTGATTCGTTGCCTGGACTGTGTTCGATTGACACTACATGGCTGCAGCAGGTTACAGCAATGACGAGTTGGCGGATATGCATTTCACGTACGGTCAGGCAAATGGGAATGCAGCAGACGCGACGCGTCTGTACCCAAACAGATGACACCCTGATCGTCGCATGTTCATCCGTTTTCACCAGCGTTTACGTGACACTGGTACATTTAACATCACTCCCCGCGAAGGACATCCGCGAACCGTTGGGGTTGCTGCACGAGAACAGGCCATACTGCAGCGTGCGGAAGAGGACTCAACCACCAACACAAGACGGATCGCCATCGCAGAGTGTGTAATTTGGAACACTGCTTGGAGAATTTTGCATGAAAATGGTCAAGGTACACGAGGCACTACCAAAGGAACACCCGTACGGTTGTTGCTCCATGTGCCAATAAAGTCATTCTTTCTCGGAAAGGTGCGTTGTTCGACCTATGTTCATAGGGAGTTTTTTATTCCGTGCTATTGAATATGCATACCATTAAATTTACGACCACTACTTACGGGACACCCTGTATATACTCTACAATAGAGGATAAAGTATGGAGCAATTTCCAGTAGTTTGGGAAGGAAACTTTGTTAATGACCTCAAAGTCCACATCTAGAATATGCATCGGCTTCCGAAAGGCTAAACTTTATTAATTTGCTCAAATAACGATATGCGCTTGTTTTTCAATAATATATGTTTCTGGTTGTTTACTTTGTTCAATAATGTAAGTTTCTGATTGACTCTCGTTATTCTGTATTTCTGGCTGCATGTATATAGAGGGTGTTTAAAAATTCGTTGGACAAATTCCGTATACATAGATATAAGATAGGAATGTAAAATTAAAATTAAAATGTGTCAAACATGAGTCGTGTAAGAATTATGTCGGAACTTTGTCTACTGCACATGTTGGTTGACAATGAAAACCATTTGGCCACTCTTCTTTTTAGCATCAGCCCATTTTTCTTTAATATTCGCTTCAAAGTTAAACAGCTCCAGCTTGTTATATTCTAGAAAGATAAAATACCAAAACGAAATAGAAAGACAGGCCCTGAAACTCAAAAGTCACCTGATCATCTTAGTCTGAGTAACAATGTAACCTTCATTGTTTCCAACAAGCAAACAAATACTGATTATTAAAATCCAAGATGGAAACAATGAAGGATACATTGTTGCTCGGACTAAAATGGTCAGATGACTTTTGAGTTTCAGGGCCTGTATCTTCATAGGCCTCGTGTAAGGACGTCATCCTTTTGAAGCGTTTCATTTACTGGACTTTGATCGGCAGCGGCTGGTGATGTGACATCAAGCGACGCTTCTCACGTGTTGTCGAGTCACTTATAGCAATGATTTGCGTATGGTGTATGGAACTGCTAATGTAAACGCAAGAGAAGCAGAAAAGCTTTACAGTCAGATGTTTCTTAACAGACATATCCCAAACACCAAACATTTACACGTTTAGACCGACGTTTGAGAGAAACTCGAACTTTTATTATTAGCAGACATGATGCTGGTAGGGGAAGAACTGTTTGCTCTTCTTCGAGTAGAAATAGTATCTTCCTATCTTTGTAAAGAATCTATATATGAAGTTTGTCCAATGAATTTTTAAACACCCTGGTTATTTCCTCCGCGCAATATTTCTTTGTCGTGCTAAAAAAAGGCTGACTTGATGCTAAAATATGCATATTCATGCTTATTAAATTTTATGTGAAAAAGCGGTCGAATGTTTTAATTTTGAAGGAAAAACCTCTTATCACATAAAACATCTGAAACATGATATTTTTTGTGGTAAGAAGTTTTTCCTTCCTAGGCAGGTTATTTATACTAGTTAATTGTTAAAATTTTCACTATTTTTAATTTTATTTCAGGAACATTCAACTGAAAAAGAGCCAGAGGGCCTATTAGATAATAAAAATCCCTGCGCCTTACATAGATTTCTTCTGTATAAGACATTTCTGTTATACATTCCTTCTTCGTGCGTTGATGTTAGGGTGCTGATGGAATAATTTCGAATAGCGTCGAGTGAGTCTGCGATTCTGCAGATGTTTGTTTAGGTCCCCAAACACGTAAAGATCTCAATAAATTTTTTTTAGACAAAATCGAAACGGAGTAAACATACCTCACAAGGAACTATACGAACATGTATCTCACAGATTCCCACCAAATTGAAATATGTTACTCATCTAAAGCTACTATTGATGCTTGCAAAATAAGAAAATGCTAAATTTGTTTCTTTCAAAATAAAGGAGAAAACGAAAAAATTTGAGCACATATAGCCATAAGAAAATGGTGTGTATGAAAGTAAAAATATAATTTCCGGAACTGGCAATAATGCAAAAAATGCAGAGGACCGAAAACAAATTTTTATAAGGAAAAAGGATGTGGATAAGTTAATACTAATGCAAGAAATAAAACACTCTTTAACCACAACGAGTAAAAAGAAAAAATACGACCTGTAAGTACTTTTCGAGAACGAAGCTCTCATCTTCAGCAGGATTGACAGGGAGTAACACACAAGATGCAACTGAGTGTGTAAAAAAACAACTCTTATTTATAGTGAATTTTAGCCAATAACGGAAAAGGCACACAAATGGACAAAAATGGTGTGTATGATTATTATTGCGCTCTCAACTTGTTTCTTTCCTATTCAACAATACATACGAATCCATCGAGGCCTTCTAGATGTTAATCTCAAAGGCCTCGGAATCCACTTCACCTGAAAGCAACGCTGTCGCTTCCAAGGTATGCTTGCGCGTAAAAAAAAAGTGCTCATACAACTATGTGAATGTCACTTGTCAGTGAGAATTAACGCTATTAAAAAATGAGTTTGGAATATCATAAATTGTAATAACTATGCATCATCAAACAAAATAATGACAGAAACCACAATTCCACAATATCATTTATGTAATTGTGGTTTCTGTCCTTATTTTGTTTGATACCATTTGTCCACAGTTTTTTGCATTATACCACTTGGATTATCAACAATACATCACAAACATCTACAATGGGATATGCTGTATTCACACATTTAAGTTGAAGAATTGTCACGATTCTCTCTTCAATGCATATTTGGCGACGCATCTCTAAGTGAAAAGTTTGAGCAAGGGAAAGTATTTATAATAAAGTAAATATTAGTGTAAGTTTGGCAAATTTAGGTTATATTTTTAAGGTTACACGACTTATTAAGATAGTATTTGTAACATATTTTTACATTTCTTTAATAGAGTTTGCAGCACTAGACCTTAAACCTTCCAGCTCATTTGAGAGTTATCATTCGAGAGAGAGCAATTCGAGAGGATATTAGGCTAAGGGAGAAAAACGATCGTTGGAGTCGTTTCGATGCGCAGACGAGATTTTCTGAGTAAAAAAACTGTTTGCCCTCAGGTTTGACGTAAAATACGTACAGTAATTAATTTTCTGAGCAACCACTTAGTTATTGTATCTTTCTTATATTCTTCTCAATTTAAATTTTAATGTTTTATTTAATCTATTGATTTTCTTTGATTTCTTATGTATTATTAGCATAACTAACTAGCATGCTTTATACATGAAAAGAAAGAGCAGCAGCGTTTACAGTAGATAAAATTGCAAATCATAGTAGGTTTCAAAAATTCGATACCCTACAACAACGTGAAATAGTGAACCTGTGCCTGGGAAAAGAGGGTGTCTCTTTAAGTAATGTATGATGCCGAAGGATTTAATATGTTCCGTATCGAATTTTGGAAACCTATCTTGATTTGCATTAATATTTAGGGATCTACACGAAACACTTCATGGAATTCTTCTCTGCAAACTATGCAAGTAAGTGCGTTAAATGTAAATAACATTCAACGATAAAAGCGTTTTAATCATAGTGATATATTTAATAAGGAGAAGGGAAGTGTAAATAATATGTTATTTATAAGTTCATTACGAAAACTCTTTCACAACCAATAAATTTGGTTGGGAATTACGAAGAATGCTTATTCATAATTAATTTCTCAAACGCTTTAAAATGTTATCGTATTATGAAAGCTATATATTTTTTTCAAAACATGTATAAAAATAATTTAATTTTTAGTATAAGAAATGGATCCTATTTTCATTAAATACAAGAGAAATTTTAATGTGGTTTAACTTTGCTTAGAACTCGAAGCGCTCACAAGTTTCTATTATCACCATCGTCCTATTTTTATCTTTAGTCTGAACAAGAGATGTGCTTCTTTTTCATTGCCCTCCGCCACTATTCAGCGGCTCTCTTCTTCATCTCATTCTTGTCCACATCGTCCCGCAATGTGATGACGCGTCATTGTGCCAAGTTCGGATTAGGGGATGGTATCTGCAGTCACTAGTTGTAAGGACCCATCGAAAACTCCAAGCAAACTAACAACCCTTTTTGGATCGATAGCCCTTTCACAATGTGCCTCGCTTCCTCATGTTACAAATCTCTTTAAACGGCTCCGAGGGGTCCACAAATTCCAGCTAGAAACAAATTCAGATTCATGAAAGTCACTTGTTTTTTTTCATGGTTCTTTTTCCCTATTCGAATTTCAATTAAAAGTGGAGCCCGTATTTTAAAAAAGTTTATGGTCCCCAATCAACTTAATTAAAAAATGTAATTAATAATGTTATTCACTCGGCTAATAAAGAGTATAAAATGTAGAGGCTATGAAAATATAAATAATTTATTAATATGAGTTTTAGGGCAAAATTTCTTCTATAAAAAAGGTGACTTAGTTTCGAATCTACAGTCCGAAGCATTGAATCATGATAATACGAGATGCATCTCGTATTTTTAGATGCAATAAACAAATAAATCTTTTATAGAGTACATAAACCTTTTATTTATTAATCAATGAACAAGTCTACATCATGTACATTGGTATTACTGAATAAGGGCTTATAATAACTAAAATATGAAATGTAAGCACGGGTGTCGATTTTCTCGATATGTCGAGTAAATACAGCATCTATGCTTAAGATACAGTCTATTCCAAAAGCGTTTTCACTTAGGTGAATGATGTTCGGCGTCCTTGCAACACATTAAACAAGTGAAACTAATCGGTTGAGGCAAGAGGTCGAATTCGAATCACGTTGGACTCGACTTCACTTGTTTAATGTATTGCAAGGACGCCGAACATCATTTACCTAAGTGAAAACGCTTTTGAAATAGACTGTACGTCTCCTTACTTGCGTCTATGCTCACAATCGAATGTGGGACCAGAAACATGGCACGTCCAAGCTTTTCGTATTATATAAAATCACAAAACGAGTGTATTTTGTTGACAAAAAATTAAAATTATTCCAACATTCGTTATGATTATTGCATCACCCGTAACGCTTTTTTGGGCCAGAAGAGTATTCTTAACTATACAGAGGAAGGAATCTGTATAAATAAATTAAGCACTTCAAAGCACAACAAAATGCAACAAGCGCATACATTATAAATAAAATAAAGATTTCAAAAAGTACCAAAAGATCTAAATGTTTCAAAAAATAAATTATGAATTAAACTGTGAGTACTAAAATATATTTATTAGAATGGGAAAAAGTCTATTCCAATACACTAGGATTCATTAGTATTCATTCAAAACACAGAAAGCAAAAACGTTAGGTCATTACGCTTGCTAAGACACGAAGTAGCTAGAGTCTGTTACCATACTTTCAATTTATTTCATAATATCTCTGTAATAAAGATTTAAATAAAAATTGTTGCTCGACAACAATGGTCGGGTGAATTCTCAGTTTTGGCGTATGCTTCAAGCCGGCGCTAACAATTCTTAAACGCGCAACAACAATGCAAAACTGTTTCCGTAATGCTTTTTGATGCCGTTTTTTGCATCACTTTTTTCTAGAATGATGTCCAGCCTTAAAACTTTTTCATGTTAAATTTACTTTTATGCTAGGAAAGTGTAGCTCATAAATTTGGGCAAGGCACTGGACTGTACTTGGACTGATTAACTTTATGTAACTTCATAAAACTTGACATCAGTAAATTATTGACAAAGGTGCTTTCCCTATTAAATAATACACGTGTCAAAGTGTGTAACTGTTGCTTAACAGGGACGTTGAGAATTTATTCACTGATATTTCGCTGTCTTGTATTACTACGATCTTTAATTTATCTTAAGACACTATTACGCGCAGGCCCGCTTATTTTTACAGTACTTATCTTTACTCGAAGCAATCACAAATCATCATTGCAACTTCCTTGCGAAACCAATTTGGACAATCATTAATTTTATGTTATACTAGAAGAGGTACCCGGCGTTTCCCGGGATAATTACACTTGCACAAACTTTTCCTTTCATTGTTAGTCATGAGATATTGATTGTTGGTTCATGCAGAGCGTTTGTGAATTGCGTGTTGATACCATTGTTGATACCTATTGTTGTACAAACTTTGCCTTGCATTGTTGGTCATGAGCTATTTCTCATTAATATGCCTTGCCATAACCATGAATATCGATTTTTTATCGATATTTATTATTTTTCCGAAATCTGAGGTAGACAGTGACCTTCCTCATGCTTTGAAGGTCATGTATGCGAAATTTTATCAAGATCGGAATAAAACTGTAGATTTGTATAAAAAACGTACAGAAAAACAGACCCACCCACAAACATCCTTCTTTATATATATAGATAGATAGATTCATTCATGGCACATCATTCCAAGTCGTTTGATATATTACATGCCATATTTTAGCATTGAAAGTTCCAATGAACCATGGTAGATCAAGTTTAATCTAAATATATATATATAATACTTACAACGAGATTTTTTCCCTTTAGAAGCATTTTTACTTTCATACGAAGCAAATT
Source organism: Rhysida immarginata (assembly GCA_023313115.1). Classification (NCBI taxonomy): domain Eukaryota; kingdom Metazoa; phylum Arthropoda; class Chilopoda; order Scolopendromorpha; family Scolopendridae; genus Rhysida; species Rhysida immarginata. Next base: position 15,405 of record JAHWFO010040526.1, read on the forward strand.
ATTCATACAGGGTGAACTAAAACAAAAGGGACAAACTTATGGAGGTGATTCCCTGACCAGAAAAGGAACAAAAATTCTTATATGAATATATGTCCAGAAATGGACGGTTTGTCTGTAAAACAGCAATTAATACAAAATATGATATCACAGTGGCAGTAATTGTGTCAACGTTACAAAAACTGTTCGAAATGGCCTCCTTGGGATGCAATGCAAGTTTTCAAACTTCGCATTATGGATTGTCGCACACGTTCTAATGTTCCGGCCTGTAACCGGATAGCGTCACAGTCTGCATTTACACGCTGTTCAAGTGTCGAAATTGCCAGAAACTGGCTCTTGTTCTTGCGTTCTGCTCAATATGCCCATCAAAAGATCCTTTCTAACATAAAAGCCGATAGAATGTTGCAAACGTTTTGTGATTCCGATGTGCTGTCTGTCAGGATACTTTTCTTGGTACATACTTGCGGCTTCTCTACCATCTCCATGTGCTTCTCCATATGTGAAGTCCATCTCACCTTATTGCTAATATGAACTCAAAAATAATCTGCAACACACTGTCTGTATTGTTATTGGGATGTCATGTCGTGCAGAAAATTACGGCCATTTCTTTGGAACTATGCATTCCAGGAAATTGTTGATATCAACTTTTTTTGTTACTTTTCTTGTGAGGAATCACCCCCTGAAGTTTGTCTCTATTGTTTTAGTTCACCCCTGCATACTAATAATAACAAAACGTTGTTCTGATATTTGGCAATTCTACACACTCATTGTCAACAGTACAAGAGTGGTCTGTTCCAGTACTAGAAATATCATCAAACTTTACAGAGAGATAAAGTATTAATTAATATAACGTATGCAGAAAACAAAAGGTGGCCATATTGCTGCATGCAAACAACTGTCACCAACAGCCCTCACGTTGTTTATATGCACGTTTGGTCGCCATTTCCTGGCATGTGGAATGCGAAGATGATGGCCAATAAGCTACATGATGGCTTCTAATTGCTACACATGCTGCACAATGTCGTGGCATCCTATGCGCTAAATTGTCGAGCAGTTCTTGAGGCAGTAGATCCCACTTCCGAACCAGCATTCGACGCAGCTCTTGGAGAGTCCTAGACAGTGATAGCACGAATGCAACAGTCCTGCTGAGGGCATCCCATGCGTGCTCATTGGGGTTCATATCCGGGAAATTAGGCGGCTAATCCATATGCTGGATGTCCTCGTGTTCCAGATATTGCTCTAGAATATAGAATAAAATTAGGTAAATTAAAGAAATGTTCGCTGCCTACAGCACGAGAATGGCTTGTTTGTTACTACTAAATTTTCAATATTTTTTCATGAATTGTAACTACCATGATAAAAAAGATGTAAATGACTAGTTGATAAAGGGTAAAATGGCAATATAAACAATGCATATTAAATGAAGCTTAAAAAAAGTTTAAGTGTTAATATGTGAGTGTTCACTCGAAAAGGGACCTGAAGGGAAAATAATAGATTCCGAGTAAAACGCGTTTAAAGTTTAAAGTTTGAATCAATTGAAACTGAGGTGAATGAGGAAAATAATTAATATAAAAATTGTTCACTATAATAATGTTCTATTTACACTAAAATAAAGTTGTAAGTTCAATGATTGTAATCACCAAAAACAAAACACTGTTTCCAATCCCTTCAGGTCCCTTTTCGCGTGACCACTCCCATATTAATCTTCGAATTCGTTATTTTTGGTGTACTTGTCAGAATTTTATCATTAAATGAGTATTTATAAATTGTGTTCCTTATAACGCGGTTCCATTTAATGCTTAAATTTAGTACATAGAAATGATTAAAGTTGTTTTTACTTTTTTTAAAGAGTTTTTTTTCCGCTGTTAATTACGATGGAAAATATAGAATTCACACTTCTGAGCTGGTGAACCTAATCAATACGGTACTCTATTTGATTAATTGAAGTCCTTCTGAAATGATTTCGCTCTTTTGATTAGAGCGTCCCGCTGTCAATCTAATCTGTCATTCAAATGTGCTTAAAATTGCTTTAAGGCTCATTCAGATAATTAAAGCTGCTGTCACACAAAACTCAGAGGAAATTATCCAGAATCAAATTAGCAAAAATACCGACTTTGAGAAAAGGCAAGAATGCTTTTATTGCCATAAGGGAATGAAATCGTTAATAAAAAATGAAATTAAAAGTTTTGAATCAGACAACAAATAGAATTACTTAAGAATATTAAAAAAATGGAAATACTTTCTATGAGACTTTAATTCAAAGTTTTTTTTCTTTATTTTTATGCTCTATAAGGGCTGTACGACTTACTTAAAATAAAAGAGTAAATTTAATTGCCTATAATTTTTTTTTTCAAATTATATTTATATGTCAAACCCTGAATTGTCTTTGGCAAACATTTGTATCCATGAAGACGTCTCGTTTTCAGGAGGGAATGGTATGCCTTGTGGGTATGAAAAATAATTTCCCTCTATAGAGAAAATTAATAGACACATAATGGTCAATGAATTACGAACATCTGTGAAATATGAAAATTTGTTTTAATACGTTTTTATGCAAAATTGTGTGATTTCATGTAGTCTCAAGCGTATTTAAGAAGGATTTGGGTGAGTCTAATCACACAACCTGATCAGCTTGGGGAAAAAGAAGGAATCAAAATGACTTCGAAAAGTAATTCATTATTGATGCTCATCTAACTGGAGCCATGATTGAAGCTAGGACGATTAACAATGGACTTGACACTCTCGTAGAGCGAATGCAATTCAAATGCGGCCCAGGAAATGATACCCTGGTGGTGAAAATTGAAAAAAAGGACGTACAAAGTGTTGTGAAATGTTCATCATTTTTGCCGCTTTATTTATTATGTTGTGGACTTGTCAGGCAGAAGGAATTTTAAATGTTTCGTTTTTTACCCAACAAACTAAAGTATATATGAATTTATATAATTTTGGACAGTTTCCAGACCAATAAATTTAATTAAATTTTTCTCTTTTCTGTAATTTTAGGTAGCATTTTTATTAATAAGTTAGGTCAGTAATATGGATTTACTTGCAAAACTGTATCTTGCAAATTTTTATAATGAAATCCAAATAAGCTACAGTTGAAAATGATTTATATGGGCATCCAGATTACAATTAATTTTACTAATTTAAAAATAAATTTAAAAGTCTAACAATTGAGCCATTAAAAATAGATGGCATCATTTTATAATAATTTTTAAATATTTGTTTAAAAAATCGAATAAATTTATTTTCATCCAAAACAAACAACGGCCCGTTTTGCTTTGTACGTCCTTTTGATAATTTTCACCACCAGGATATCAATTCTTTGTATCTCTACGTCACTTCCTGGGCCGCATTGAAATCTAAATATGGCGTCAGTGTCAAGTCCAGTATTGATCGTCCTAGATTGAAGCAATGAGGCAACTGAATGGATTTTCGAAAAGTGAGAAATACAGAGCATTCAGCCATTAGAAAAATGATCCGTAGTCTTGTCTAAAAGGTATATGTGTGACTCAAAGACCACTGCCATTTAAAGCGCCTTGTACGAGAAGCAAGACATCTACTGTGCAACAATTATTAAACGACTTTAACCAAGGTTGTTCCCGATCTTCATGTTATCTGACAGAACATGCTTCGGGCATTGAAGCGGATTTCGAACTAAATCGGAAGCCGCATATCTGTATGAAAATCCTTGATTTCTGCAAAGATCAGGAAAGTTCCTCTCTAATTAGACGACACACCTTGTTTTGTACCGAAGTAAGTAGAGATTTTGGCGGTAGCCCCATCAAGAAATGGATCCAGCATGCCTAATCAAGACAACTCGAGCTTCTGTTAGTTGTGACATATATGGAGTTTCTTTTGCTGATACGAAACTGATCTCTAATATTTATGGAAGCTCGGGTGTGATTTTAGAATTACATGAACATCGATGCCGACTAAGCTCCTGCAAAAGTGCCTTTTTATTCTGCATGTGATGGTTTTTTTGCGTACGACAATGCTACTGCTTATAGCTCACGGTTGGTTTTGCAGTGGGTTAGCCAGCACGAAGAAGAGTTCAGTCCCTTACCTGCTCTCTCCAAGCTCCTGATCTTATCCCCATAGACAACGTTTGAGGCATCTTGGAACGACATAATAATACAGGGTGTCTCAAAAAATGAACTAACACTTTTTTTTCAGGTGTAACTAATCCATTGGTGCGGGTTTCAGCTTTGTCTGGACAATGACGGTCATCAATTTGCGAACATGATTCTTTAATTACATTTGTCTTCTGTAATTCAAGTCATTAAACTTGTCTCTATATTCATAAATAATGTTTTTATAATCATTCAAAGTGTCATGCTTCTTCACGATAATGCCCATCCCCGCACTATAAAGTCATTTTATGTTCAGTATTTACCTCTTCTGTTGTGAATAAATAATTCAAGGCAAATCTTTCTTTTTCCGGTTTTGAAACAGGTTCTTAACACTTATTTATTATAAATTAAGAGGATTGAGCAAACGGTTTGTAACGTAATCTTCACTTAATTTCAGTTCGAATTCTTTTAGTGCTCATGGTTTTTATTCTTTAAGAAAAATTCAAAACTTCCCTTACAAGACTTTTTGATTATAATGTATTTGGTTATTTAATGCTCAAATTCGTAAAAAAATTGAAAAAGAATAAATTTTTTTATTAAAGAATAAGCCTGATTTAATTGAGCATTATAGGCCTATATCTGAGATAATGTTCATCACATTCTATCCAAGAAACTTTGATAAAGGAGTGGAAAATTTTTTATTAAGCCAACCAACTAAAGAGAGATTTATTCCTCATTTGTTTTCAGAAGTCCATTTTATTGTCATTTATATTCAATGATATAAATTTAATAACGACATCAAAAAATCTTCAAAATATAAAAATTCATAAAATTAAACAATATTTGCCTTAACGCACCTACAGAATCATTCATTACTCTAAAATATTCATACCATGAGTAAAGAAATTTTGGAAATGTTTTTAGTGCGGTACACTATCGGCTTCCATTTATTAAACTTTTGAATTTTGTTTACAAATTGCTATTCTTTCACCAGCAGATGGTATCGCAAATGGCAATTAATCATTCTCGGAGTCGTTTTGCAACATCAATTATTTTACCGTTGCTGCCATCGTTCCTAAATAAATTTAAAACGAATGGGCCTCTGCGACATTGTTTCATTCATTCTTTATAGACGACGCAGTTTTAAATGTATTAATTATGAAGGAAAAGAGAAATAGAAAACGAACAGCGTTTCCATGCCATTGCAATTGAAACCGTTTGTCATTTTGAAAAGTGCATTCGCTCTGAAAATTAAACCCCTTTTTAAAGCAAAGATCAGCGGATCAATGAAAGGTTAGCAGTAGAGTAAATGAGATTAAACGAAAATATAAAATGGATGAACGCCTATTTACGGAATTATTTATATCTTTAAAGCAACATGAAACTGCTTCATGACAGCAGTTTGTAATATCAGTTATTTAAAGAACTCTCTGTCTAACTTAGAAAAATGCTTTTTCATAATTTCTCATGGTTTCCTAATTTCCAAATGATAATTTGCATGATTGAATTTTTAATTGAAAAATCAAAATGTTTAAAAATGAATGGTCCGCATTTAATTGCAAGTTGAGTATTTATGAAAAATTGCTATCTCAAAGTCCCAGTGTAATTAAAAGCATTCATTTCGAACAAAATGTCACGAATGGCAATTCTTGTATTCTAAATCACCTATTATTGAAACTCATTTTTATTGCCTTAAATATTTCAAGACATTGATGAAGTCGTGTTTGAAAGGAGAATTCCCATATCAAAAGCAACGTTTGACAATATTAGTAATAATGGAAACTGAGATATAAAACTGAATTTCAAAATAGTGATTTTACTTAAATCATTCACACGAAGGAGAACAAATAGAAGTCCTTTACCACTGTTTTTGTCTTGTTTACTTTGTTCATTTTGTATTATGGTATCTAAACATACAACCCTTAAGGATTTGTTGATATACACACACGTACAAATTTACTTTACAATATTCTGGTCCTTGCAAGATAGCCTGCTCAGTGAGCTATCCATGTTAGGGGAGCCCCATTGAGACAAGTGGAGAAGTTCAAGTATCTCGGGACTGCATTCACGAGTGATGGACGGCAGAATACAGAATCTGATGCTCGGATCGGTGCGGCAAGCTGTGGCGATCCGTGGTAACGAAACGTGAGCTGGGAAATAAGGCCAAGGTCTCTGTTTTTAAATCTATCTTTGTCCCTATTCTCACCTATGGTCATGAGTCTTGGCTAATGACCGAAAGAGTGCGATCGCGGGTACAAGCGGCCGAAATGAGATTCCTGACAGGTATGGCAGATATTACCCTACTAGATAGAGTGCAAGGCAGAACAATAAGGGAGTCTTTAGGTGTTGAGCCGATACTTCAATTGCGCAAAGTTATTTTCCAAGCCGATGGGTAAGAGACCAAGGGGTCGGCCTAAAACCAGATGGTTATACTACATGGAGAATCTGGGTTCGAGTTGCTTGGGTATTACTATTGAGGACACGCACCTGATGGTGGAAGATCGCGATCGCTGGAGTTCCTTCCTACTGCCCCCGCAACCTTAACGGATAAGCGGGTTCGAAAAGTAAGTAGGTAAGTATCTGTATTTAATTTTAATTGCCCTTTAATATTAATTTGTATTTTAAAAAAGAAATAGCATATATTAAAAAGTAGTAATCGTCAATACATTATATATGTCTTAATTGGATTAAGTACATTTCTGGATGAGATACTTTAATAAGATTAATTTGTTTATTGAAAATGACTTAACATACTTATTATTAAGGTTATAAGAATTCATTATTTGAAGAAGTAATTTCTTCAAATTAAAACTTCTAAATAAACATAAAACTTTAATTCTCTTTTTTACACATGTGCTTTTTTACACATTTCACTTATGCTAATACAAAAAGTATTATCAGGATCCGTGGATAAAGCTGTAAAAGTGCGTTTTCAAAAATAAAAATATTACTACACTCGTTCCAAAATAAGAACGGATTAAAATTGAAACAATGCCACCAACTGGAGATTATAATTGGATACGCCTATCCTTGCTTACGTTGGACAGAACAGTTACTTACCTTGCTCTTGTGTGTATTTATTTTAGTTATTATGAATTCATAAACTATATAACAATGGAAAGTATAATTATTATAAAGTGGTGACATGTTTTCCATATAATAAAAATGTACAGTCAACCAAAGGAAATAATCCACACGAGTTTAATACTTAATATTACACTTCATGCTAATGTGTTGTTTTAATAGCTTTTTTAATTATAATTATTTAAATTTAATAATCTTAATAATGTTAACTTTAAATGTAATATTAAATTATTAAAAATAAATTAATATTGAAACGGTAAAACGGTTAAATTCAAGTGTGGATTATTTCCCTTTGATGACTGTACAGATGGAATATACTCTAAGTTCGATGAAAATAAATTTGATAACTCAGATTTAAAAACTCACGATGACTTCTTGTAGATCCAAACGTTGGAGACTTTTTCTAAAGGAATTCTGCACAGATACTGATATTCGATGAAAATTGACAAAAAAATTTTACCTTATAGCAAAATTATTAATCATACAAGGAACAAAATTAATTTTAAGAAATAACCATTCACTTTCAATGAAAACTATACACCCAATTAGACGGCTTATCAATGAGCAGTCCAATTTCCCCTATTTTATCCAACATTTATTTAAATCATATTGAATATGGATTACTTAATAATTCATCTATAACTAAAACTATAAAATTATGGATCAGATATGTGGATGATGTCTTCATGATCATCAACATTGATATTAACAACATTATGCAATATTTAACCGAAAAATACCCATTACAATATATACTCATCGTCCAAAAAAAAATTGGACCCAGAAGGAATCGTCAGATTGAAAAGACATTTGAATGGCAGTTAATACACACCACCAATAACAAATGATTAAACAATGAGCGTGGGTAAGAAAAAATTTATTGTTTAAAATACCAAAATCATTACAAATCTCAATAGAATGTTGGGCTGCCATTATTTCTAATGCATTCTGCTACTTTTGGTATGGACTTGTACAAATTCTTCACGTGGTCTTGATTCAGCCGGAATTTGGCTCTTGCAGATCTTGTGCCAATGACGGAGTCTTAACAGAACGTCCCATAGCGTCCCATGGGTTTTCTATGGGTGCAACTTTTTTTTTGGACGATGAGTGTACAATCAGTAATATGCTAAATAAGGATATTGAAAATAATAAGACAAAAGAACAATAAATTACAATTTTGCATCTCTGAAAAACCAACAGTCGGTAACAATCTACTACCATATTTCCAACCCTATCAACAAAATTGGCAAAAATTTAATACTATTAAACAAAACATCAAGAGAATAAAATCACTATCATCTCGAAAATATTAAGAATTATTCCTGAAATATTAAGAAAGCTAAGGATTAAATTATAAACAATAAATATCCTAAAAAAAACTATCGACAAATTAATCATTGAAAATTTTACAATTAAAAAAACACAATTATAATAAACAATGGAGGAGGTTACAGGGAATTGAAGAGAAGTGCAGCGGACAGAGAAAAATGGAGAAGGGGCAACTAGGACCTGCATAAAGCAGAAAACCTATGATGATGACAACAAACAAACAAACAAAAAAAACTACACAAATACGAAGTCATTAACAAATCATAAAAATTTATTTACCAAATATAAGAACAATATTGAAAGACATAGAAATAAAAAATCTTTCTAAAATTACCCAGCAATATTCAAAACTCTGTGATTAATAAAAATTTCACCAAAAAATCAAATATTCAACAAGTAAGGAACGTAACAAATGATTTTAACGATATATTAAAAAGAATGAGCAAATATGGAAACAAAAAATAAACAGTTTACCGAATTCCATGCAAAAATTGTCACTTTAAATATAAGGGGTAAACTAAAAGAAAACATAATAAGAATAAAAAAAACACGAAATAGCAATAACATTAAAAATAATAAAAATAACATTTTAGTAAATCGCTGCATATTAAATAATTACGTTACTAATTGGCAACAAAAATAATAGCAAAAGAAAAATATTATAAAACAAGATATTAAAAGAACCTGTCTCAATAGAATTAGACCTCAAAAGTTTAGCCATGACCTCCTTTATACAGACCTGTTTTACTGAATAATTTCCATTGTTATTTTTGGCATTTCTCAAATTTGCCGTCGCGCTGTTTAACTTCCCTCTCTGATTGTTTCCAACAATGGAGGTGACATTGTTGCTTAGACTAAGATGGTCAGGTGACTTTTCAAACTGAAAGAAGCATTCATTTCATTAACCAAATTTAGGTTTCTTTTTATTCGCTATTTAACTCCCTTTTAAAATAAAAGATACTATGCAAAAAAATTTTAATACGCTGTGTTTTTTTAATTTTGTTTGCATTACATTTTGTTTATCTCAGTTGGTAAAAAATGGAGGTTAAACAGCGCCATGGCAAAATTGAGAAACGCCAAAAATAACAATGGAAATTATTCAGTAAAACAGGTCTGTAATAATAAAACTTGCGGTTGGAGCCTGAGTTGCATGAACCAATCAGGAAATTTTTACTACTCTCGGCGCTTCGCGCCTCACATAACTCTCGGCCCTGCGGGCCTCATTGGTCACTGTTTTCCGTTACTCGAACGCCTTCGGCGTTCTGTCTACGACGTCCCCCTCCGGGGGCAAGATAATGATATATACCCCAACCTATTTGGTTACAGGGGGCAGTTGGTTTCCCCCCGGCCGGTTACAGCAGGCTAATGGTCAAAATCTTTCTTCACGCTCATTGGTTCATGCAACTCAGGCTCTAACCGCTTTTATAATAAAGGAGGTCATGGTTTAGCACAGACATTAATATAAGTATAGTTGTATCCACAGAGAAAGGAAGTAAAAACTTCCTTTCTCTAGGGTTGTACCGCAAGATTTAGAGCCCTGATTGGAATGCTCTATTAACAGAATAAGGGGAGCACGACTTTTGCTCAAGACCATTGTTGAAACGATGAATTATTTCATTTTGTTGGATTTTCGCTGACGCATTTGTCTTCAGAGCAATGATTAAATTTAATTGTTATTTTACAAGATTTTATTTTATTAATTTATGTATTTATTTTATTTATTCATTTAGTCTAGTTTGTTTAATTAATTAATTATTCGCTTTATTTATTTTATTTTTTGTATTTATTTATCATTTAATTAATGTATTCTTATATTAGTTATATTATTTTATTTAATTTATTTTTATTTATCCACTTCCATCATAATTTTTTCATTTTATTTACACATTAATTTTTATAGCTTTTTCATTGAAATGCCAAAATTGTAAAATGCATAAACATTACCGCAATCACGGTCTATAGAAGTAAAGACTATCTAAAGACTATGCCGCAATGCTGCTCTTGAGACTCGTTCTATGCTTATAAAGAATATATTTCAACTTTGGATTCAAATGTTTTTGGTTCATCTTTGTATTTTATGGTGTCTAACCATTAATAAAAACAGACTTATTAAATTAGTCACACAATTATAAATAATTTTTTGAACTCATCTTATTTTTATCTTAACAAATTAATTTAAAAATAAAACCGTAAATTCGGTATGAAATATTATAATATGCGAATCTTTTTTTTTAAAATAACATGAATTTAGCATGATTTTAGAAATATCATATTTAACGTAATTTTCAAGTAACATGCATTTAACATAATCGAAAAAAATAAAACAGTTTTTAATTTTCTTTAATGGGATTTGAATGGATTTTCAGCACTTAGTGTGTGATCTTCGTCTTCTTCATCATCCCACCAGTCGTCATCAGAATCCTTAAAAATTCCTGTTTGAATAATTATGCAGTCGAACCTCGATAAGTGGATAGCCTCGAGATCGGAAGAAAATAACCACTTATCCGGAGTAGGTGGGTTTCGTTTAAAAAAAGTACACTACTTAGTACTAATTGATTTAAACAGTGTCTAATGTTTAATTTAACAATATAAAATTATCATTATCACAAAACAAAAGAATATTCAGCTTCTGCATTCGCATTTGTTGATGGATTTTTTTCAACTATTAATCCCATAAGTCTGCTCTCGTGCGTTTTGATTTACCTCATAGAGTAAATTAAGCTAACTAAACGGTATATTTTAGAAAAAAATTATGTGTTGCACCGAAAGCTGGATGTCTTCACAGAAGGACGCTGTGTACTAAATTCTGAATGACAACCGACAATCGAACAGTGTAGTGTATCGGTATTGGAGTGGAATTTGAAGCATAGCTTCCATAATGTCACTGTTCATAAACATATTTCAAAGGAAGCCTGATGTACCCACAAAGGTAATCCATAGTATGAACGAATAAAATTACTTCCTCTTGGTGGAGGGAAATTTGACTGACGATTGTCTGAGCTTGGAGTATATCAGTAAATAAAAAAAGCTACACACACGAAACTCAGTGATCTGACAATCGAACAGTGAAGTGTATATTTGCTCAGGTGGGACAGAAGCAGTGCTATCACGAGGCTCACCCTTCCAGAATAAATTCCTCCAAATGAAATCAAATGAAGTAGGCAAGAAGCCTGACTAACCCAAGTGGTCTTCCACGTTTGAAAAAATAATATGATTGAAGATTGTCAAAAGC
>JAHWFO010040526.1:27219-42186 GCA_023313115.1 Rhysida immarginata
ATGAAATTATTTGTTAACCATTTTTGAAAATTCTCAGAAATCACATCTTCATGCTAATCACCGTACGAGTTCCAGATTTGAAAGCAAGGCCAGCATTTTTAACTTATCTTTTTCCCCTCCTGCGTGAACAATAAATCCTGCTCCTTTACTACAGTTTTCTAAAACTTCATTTTCATTGTCATTTTGCCAGCACTTTCCGAAAACAGCAATTATATGAATACACGTTTCATCCAAATATATAGGATGGGTTTGTTTTCTAATCTCTTCCAGAAACGACGTCGAGCTGCAACTATTTCAGGCTTCTCTACGAAAACGCATCTATTAGATTTGCATTACATTTTTTTATGCAAGCTCCCCTATTTCTTCTTCTATTGTGATTATACTCACTCACCAAAAGTCATGGCACATGGCACATCTGCCTAATAAGTGTTGGGCTCCCTCTGGCCCGGTTAACGGCGGCGACCCGTCTTGGAAGAGAGTCTACCAGTCCCCGGAACACAACCACAGACACTGCAAGCCATGCCGCCTTCACTGCACTCCATAACGATGCTGCATTTACCAGTTGTATAAGTGACGACCTGACAGATCGTTCGATGACGTCCCACTAATGTTCAATGGGATTTCAATCTGGGGAACCTGGAGGCCAAATCATTGTCGTGAAGTCGGTAGCATGTTTATCCAGCCACTGCCGTGTCACAAGGGCCATGTGTGGAGGTACATTATCTTGCTGGAAGATGCCGTCGCACGCGGGGTAAAAACAGTTCATGAAGAAGTGCAGGTGGTCCCCAAGAAGATCGATGTAAGAAATAGCACGCACAGTGGATGTCAGATGCACCAATGGACCAATTGCATGCCACGAGAAAACATCTCAGATCAATATGGCGCCTTCACCTGCCTGAGTGGTCCCCACCTGACAAGCGGGGTCAATGGCTTCGTATGCCTGCGCCAGACACGTACACGACCATCGGCCCGATACAATTGAAACCGTGACTCGTCGGACTAGGCAACCCTTCGCCAGTCTTCAGCGGTCCAATGTCGATGTTGGTTGGCCCAGGTAGGCGTTGCCGATGATGTGCAGCTGTCAAGACGGCACTCGCCGTGGCCTCCTGCTCCCAAATCCTGCAACTGCCAAGATTCGCCGAATTGTCGTCACGGACACAGTTGTGGGACGTCCCTGGTTGTACCGCATGGTGATTTGAACCGCTGTCGCCCTTTGGTCAGCAGTTGCAAGCCGGGTGACCTGGCGAACACCTCTGGCATTAATGAGGCGTGGGCGTCCCGTTCGCTGTCCGACATGGGTTGTAACCCCTCGTTGGGTGTACTCTCGATAGACCCCTTGCAACGGTTGTGGAGAAAATTGCTGTGTGCTGGCTACATCTGATATTGAGGCACCCATACGTCTGGCACCAACAATCTTTCCCAGTTCAAATGCGGGTAGCTCTCGGCGTGCTGCCATTTCTGCAGCTAATATTTTGCTCACAATGATTGTGTGATATTAAGGAAGTCTGTACATTTGCATTCCGAGAATGGATGCAGCTGGATATGTCTCATTACGGACAGGGAACCTGATTGGAGGGGTTTGACTTTTGGTGAGTGAGTGTATATGAATCACTTTTATTAATGTTAATGATATAAATAAAATATATACACTGAAGAGCCAAAACATTATGACCATCCCCACATTGGTGAATGAACTGGTCTGGATCACGTGGAAGGCACGTAATTAAGTAGGAATGGTATTAAACTGCTGCTGGAGAAGGTAAGGAATCGGTCTTAATTTTGCGAGTGATGCGAAAGGCTGCTGATCTAAGCGAATTTTATAGAGGGCAGATTGTAATAGCCCGAAGACTCGGAACGAGTATCTCCGAAACTGCACGACTGGTAGATTGTTCACGATCTGCCGTTGTTAGCATTTATGCAAACTGGATAAATGACGGTGAAACCAGCAGTAGATGCCAAGGTGTTGGACGCCCACCTGTCATCAAAGAAAAAGGACGTCGGAGACTGTCCCGCTTGCAAAGCAAGATCGGCGCCAGACAGTGGCTCAGCTGGCAGCCCAATAAAATGCAGGTCCAAGTGCAAGTGTTTCGGAACACACAGTTCAGCGGACACTGTTGGATATGGGACTGCGCAGCAGACGTCCCACTCGTGTGCCTCTGTTGACCAAGCGTCATTGTCAACTACGCCTACAGTGGGCCCGGAAACATCGAGACTGGACCATGGAAGAGAGTTGTCTGGTCGGATGAATCACGATTTCTTATTCATCACGTCGATGGTCGTGTCAGGGTACGCCGACTTCCAGGCGAAGAGTTGCCCCCCCCCCTTGTACAGCAGGTCATACTCAGGCTGGTGGTGGCGGTATTATGCTTTGGTGGACGTTCTCATGGGCGGCTCTGGGACCCGTCGTTGTGGTAGAACGGACCATGAAAGCTGCGGACTATCTGAACACCACTGCGGACCAGTTGCACCTTTACATGGCGTCTGTCTTTCCAACTGGAAATGGAATCTTCCAGCAGGACAACGCCCCATTTTAACACGGCTCGAATTGTGTTGGAGTGGTTCGAGGAGCATAAGGACGAATTCCAATTAATGTCCTGGCCACATAACTCGCCGGATCTTAATCCGATAGAACACATTTGGGATGTCATGGAGCGGCAGCTCAGAGCTCAAACATCACCATGATGCCAAGAACTTTGCGTGACCGCTGCTTAGATATTTGGTACAACCTGTCTCCGGTCATCTACCAAGAACTTGTGGCATATGCCAAGGCGAGTTGCAGCTGTTTTGCAGGCCGCAAGTGGCGCAACGCGTTATTGAGTAGGTGGTCATAATGCTTCGGCTCTTCAGTGTAAGTTCTGATGAAAATAAAGTTGTTGAGGGATGGAAGAAATTGCATCTTGTAGATAGACAGACGGAAGACGGGTGAAATACAGATGGAATACAGAAGAAATGTTGAACAAGGCACAGATATTGTAGGAAGAAAGGTAGTACAGTTGGAAGACAGAAGAAATTTTGACAGAAGATACAGTTAGGAGATAGAAATGTTGAACAGGGCACTGATATGTATGCAGAAAGGTGTAGATGTCTTGATGATGTAAAGATACGGTTCAAAATTGGGAATTTAAGGAATAATAAATTTTCTCTATAATATAGCATTTAGTTAGCTTAATTTACTCTATGGATGACAGGAGACTAGTGGGATCAGTGATTGAAAATAAATCTTTCAACAAATGTGAATACAAAAGTGGAATATTCTATTATTTTGTGATAACTGATAATTATTAATTGTTAAATTAAACATTAGACAATGTTTAAATCAAATAGCGTTGAGTAGTGTACTTTTTTTAAAAGAAAACTCCCTGCTGAAAGTGGATATTTTCTTCCGGTCCCGAGGCTGTCCACTTATCGAGGTAAGACTGCATAAGTATTTAAACAAAAATTTTTAAGGATTCTGCTAACGGCTGGTGGGATGATGATAAAGACGAAGATCACACATATAGTGCTGCAAATCCATTCAAATCCCATTCAAGAAAATTAAAAACTGTTTTATTAATTTTATGTTAAATTCATGTTATTTTTAAAAGAAGGATTCGTATATTATAAAATTTTACACTGAATTTACGGTTTTATTTTTAAATTTGTTTGTTAAGTTCAAACAATTATTTATAATTGTGTGATTAATTTAATAGATCTATTTTTATAATGGTTATAGATCTTAAAATCCAAAAATAAACCAAACACTTTTGAATCCAAAGTTGAATCTTCTTATAAGCATAGAACGAGAATCAAGAGTAGTATTGCTGTAATGTTTAAGCGTTATACATTTTGGCATTTCAATGAAAAAGCCATAAAAATTAATGTGTAAATAAAATGAAAAAATTATGATGGAATTGGATAAATAAAAATAAATAAATAAAATAATATAACTAATATAAGAATACATTAATTAAATGATAAATAAATTCAAAAAATAAAATAGATAAAGCGAATAATTAATTAATTAAATAAACTAGACTAAATGTATAAATAAAATAATATAAATACATAAATTAATAAAATAAAATCTTGTAAAATAACAATTAAATTAAATCATTGCTCTGAAGACAAATGCGTCAGCGAAAATCCAACAATATGAAATATTTAATCGTTTCAACAATGGTCTTGAGCAGGAGCCGTACACCCCTTTTTCTGTTAATCGAGCATTCCACTCAGGGCTCTAAATCTTGCGATACAACTATAACAATTGATAAATAATAAATTAAAATACACAATAATCAAGATAAAAAAATACATTAACAATAGACATTTACCTAAACACCAACAATTAAACATCTTCACCACTTAAATTCACTTATAAAAGAACTGATGATAAGATTTGACCGTCCTCGAAAAGTTTCTTTAATATTTAGTTTTTATATTTAATTTATAATTAATAATATATTTTCGTATCTCATTTTCATTACTATCACATTCATTGCCCATATTTATACAGCTGACATTGTTTCATTTCATTTATAAAATTTTCAATTACCACCAAATCCGTCTGTGAGAGCTTCTTTACAATCTGCACATGAAATTATCGAAAATTACCATTTAACATCTGTACGGAATTTATGTAGGAATTATCTCCAAAGTTTGGCATCTACAAAATAGTCAACTTACCACCGTATTCGAATAGGAGTGTGTTATCATCTGGACACGAGGTCATCAAAGGTCAACATCTATGCAGAAATCCTCTAGAAAAAGTCTTCAACGTCTGGATCTACAAGAAGTCATGGTGAGTTTTTATATCTAAGTGGTCAAATTTACTCTCACCGAACTTAAACTGCATTCCATCTGTACATTCTTATTAAATGGAAAAAATCATATCATGATAATAATAATAAGCCTACTTTCTTGGCTATATATTGCTGATTAGCGTAATTCTAGAGGCAAAATGTACCATAAACCATGGCATTATATGGAAATATTTTTGAAAGAAAAGGAGAGGCCCTCACTTTGAATTGAAACAATCATTATTGTGGATTAAATATTTCTCGTGTAGTTACGAACCTTTCCTTATCTACAATGGCGTGTGTCCAAGCAATCGTAGTGGATTTGTTTCTTCATTTACTAATCCTATTTAAAGTAAGGTAGCCAATAACAGTAAGGTGTTATCGGGTGTGCACGTGTTATTGATTAGGTTCCTGTTGTTTTGAAGGCAGTAAATTACTCCGGGTTGTGCTAGCCCATGTTACGATATTATACAAGGTTACTATGCTTTATCATTGATGAGAGATCAAAGATTAATAAGTAAGGAGAAAGGTTCTACTTTGCAAAAATATGGATTTATTACAGTGACGCATTTCGGTCTTAGACCATCCTCAGTCTCTGTAATAAATACATATTGCTGCAAAGTTGAACCTTTCTCCTTTTTTAAATTTGTGCAACATGGACCCCACTTACTCATAAGATCAAAGATCAAATTTGTTTAATTATGAGTTTTAATCTTTCTTTTACTATCTCCAATCATAGTCTATTACCGCACTGAAATTGAATGGTTTCGAAATAGGTTCGGTTTAAGAGAATACAAAATTAAATCTGTATTGAAAAAATAAGATGAAAAATTATATGGAAAATTCCGCGATCTAGAGTCGAATCCGGGCTAAGAATATCTAGGTCTTCGCTTGTACCAGCTGAGCCTTCGCGTAGATTCGAGTCTTCTAATAAAACTAATAATCAAAGTGGACGTCCAATGGGCGCTACTGGTAAAATTGTTTTAAGTTCTTTATTTCAACGCAGAAACTCAAATGATAAATTTTATTATTAAATTTAAATTAGAATTCGAGCATAAATCGTCTGAGGTTAAGTTTTAACTATTTAACAGTATTACCATTTGAATATAACCTTAGTGAATGGAAGGGTACTTTCTAGAAGTCTTGTATATTATTCTAAAAATAATCCTATATATACGCTTCAATACAGTGTAGTTCTTGTTGCTCAGCAAAATAATATGGAGCTATTTTAGTTAACTTCGCATTAATTTAATTAATCTCAGCATTTACAATTAATAAACATTTTGTAAACAATACTCATTTTCAGTATATCTTTTATAACTGCAAGCATTCCATCCGAAAAAACACTCAACAATGATCGACAGACAACAATGTTCCTCTTCCTCGAGCATATGTAAACAATAGCTTTAAACGTCATGCCATCAATTCCCTCCTTATGGTTAATATCTATTGTTTACATCACTCCTAAATTTTCCAAATGTTTTTTCATTACACTTTCACTGAGATCTTTTGTCATTATATCAGTTTCCAGTTCACTCGATTTCATATGATAAAATTCCATTTCACCTTTCATAACTTCATCTTTCACAAAATGATACTTCCGGTCAATATGCTTATTAGGCTTATTTATCCTTGGATTCTTAATCCAGTCCAGTACAGATCTGCTATCAGTATATATCTTCACAGGTCGTATTATTTCATTTTGACCCAATTCTTCTAGCAGCCCCATTATCCATTTGCCTTCACACACAGCATCGCAATTACTCATAAGCTCTGATTCCATCGTTGATAATGTTACCATACGTTGTTTATTGGTTTTCCAAGATATAAATAGTTAATAAATACAACTAAAATACAACTGAAATAACAAAATAATAAATATAAAAGTATAATCAAAATAAAACTAAAAAATCAAATAAAGAGCTGACGTTTCGGATAGAGCCTATCCTTTATCAAAGCAAAAAAGGATAATTCTCTAAAAGCAAATAGAATATTAGAGAATTATCCTGAAGTTATTTCAGTTGTATTTTAGTTGTATTTATTAACTATTTATTGCATTCCAGGGTCTTTGTGTCTCGTCCTTTTCTCTTATAAATATCTTTTCCAAGATATCAAGGAGTTTCCAATTTTCACAGTATATCCACTAAACGACTTTGAATCTTTCGTTGTGCACTAGCATCTGAACTTATAATAAGCACTCCTCTATTCTTTGTGATCCTTAGTTTCATGCTTTTTATACCCTGAAGATAACGTAATACTCTTTTTAGGGCTTGAAAGTGTACCTCTCTTGGATCTTTTGCATATTGTGACATTTTACTTAAGGTGTATGCTAAATCCGGTCGTGTGCTAGTCACTAGTTAGTTCAAACTTCCCAAAATCTCTTGATAAAACGTTTCATTTATTTTTGGTGAATTTTCATAATCATCAAGTTTAACACCTAATACTCCGGGAGCCCTCACTGGAATACAATTTTCCATATTAAATCTTCTGAGTACCTCTTGAATATACTTCTCTTGTTTCAGTGTATATTCTCCTAGTTCCTTCTCAATCTCAATATTCATTTCCCCGATAATTCTCTTATTTTGATATATTTCTTTAATTTGGTAATCAGTCTTTCAATGACTTCATCAGATGATCCTATAATTAGACAATCGTCCACGTAAACTCCTATAGCGACAAAACTATTATCGTTATTCCCTACGAACACACAAGGATCAGCTTTGCATCTTTTAAATCCTGCATCTTTTAATATTTTGTTCAACTTATTGAACCAGCATCTTCCAGCCTCGGGCAATCCATATAAGCTTCCGGTTATTCTCAAAACATGTCCTCTATCTATTTCCAAGCCATCCAGTGCTTCCATAAGTACTTCTCTTTCTAATTTTGCATTAAGATAAGCTGTTTCAACATCAACAAATTTCACTGTATTCATAGCAGCAATAGATAATAATACTCAGAACGATTCTGCTTTCATGACTGGACTATAAGAGTCGTCGTAATCTCTTCCTATTCGTTGTCTGGATCCATCAGCTACCAGTCTGGCTTTATTATATCTTGGAATTCCTTCATTTGTTTTAATTGAAAAAATCCATTTACTTTTTATGATATCCTGGTGTTTAGGTCTTTTTACTATTTGCCACACCTCAGGTTCTCGTAGCGAATTAAGTTCTCTTTCCATAGCTTCTTTCAATTTATATGAAGATTTTGATCTTAACACATCATTATAATTTTTAGGAATTTCTTCTTCTTCCTGAATTATATTTACAGCATATTTAGTATTTGGCTTCCTTTCTCTAGAAGACCTTCTCACTCCTTGTCTCAAAAGTTCCTCTTCATTTTCCATTCTTTAGCATTCTCTTCTTTCTTTCAACACTTCATTGGTATCTCCACGTTTGCGACCTCTTCTTACATAATTATCACTTCCTTCGTCTTGTAAAATTTCCTCTTCATTTTCTTCACTAACTGACTCTTTTTGTTTTGACATCAATTCATCATCATGGTCAATAATTTCATTTACTGCCCTTTCTGGAATATAATCTTGTTGCTCAATATCTTTGGAATAAACTGCAATATAATGTAATGTTTGATCTTCATTAGCATCATCTTCAATATATCCCATCTTGTCTTCAACAAATGTTACATCTCTACTTTCTCGTATTATTTTCTCTTGAACATCATAAACTCTATAAGCTTTCCGATCAGGTGAATATCCAACAAATACAGCTAATTTTGCACGTGCATCAAATTTCCCTTTATTTACATTTGTGTTCCGGTAATAGACCGTACATCCAAGTATACGCAAATGTTGCACAGAAGGTTTTCTATTCGACCATATTTCCAGTGGTGTTTTTCTTTTTCGTTTGGTTGACGTCACATTGTGTAAGTATGCCGCAGTACATACAGCTTCAGCCTAAAATCGACATGGCAATCCAGAATCAATCAATAATGTTCTTGCTGTATCAATTAATATTCTATTTGCCCTCTCAGCAATTCCATTACTCTGTGGTGAATAACTTGTAGTTTTCTCGTGTTTAATTCCTTTTCGTTTGTAATACCCTCTTAATGACGCATTAATAAATTCAGTCCCATTGTCCGATCTAATCATTTTGACACTTTTCCCTGTCTCCGTTTCTCTTCTTTCGATAATTTCTTTTAACTCTTCAGCCACTTCAGTTTTCCTATGCAAAAAGGTTACAAAAATTCTTCTACTAAATTAATCAACGACTACCATTATATATTGACTACCACCAATAGATTGTATTTTCATTGGTCCACATAAGTCTACGTGCAGTCTTTCTAAAATTTGTGAAGCTTATTCTTTAAATGGCAATCTTGTGATTTTTCCCTGTATACACTCTTCACATTTCCTTTCTATTCCTACAAGTCTTTCTAATCCACGTACCAAATCTTCACGCTCCATCTTCTTCAAATAATCATAATGAAGATGTCCCAGTCTTTTATGCCATAGATTTATTGAATTCTCATGAGTTTTCAAGCTTATCTCTGCATTCATTCGATCATTCTGCTGTGAAACTTTAAAACATACAGAGAAAAGATCATTTTCAAACGATCCTTGAGCTCTAGTTCTCCTATGTCTTTCTCATAAATTCTATCCCCAGTGTCGACTAGAATTACTTTCTTTCCCTTCTTCACTAAATAGGACACTGACATTAAGTTACTGCTCAAATTTGGAACATAAAGAACATCTTCTGATCTTACTCTTTGAACTCCTAATCCATTACATAAGACACTGCTTCCACATTACCTCGGCATTCAGCCTGTATTGCTCTTCCATTTTCCGCAGTCGATATTCCAGATCCATCAGCTTTTCGTTCACTTATAACGTTACCTTGATGAGTCATTTGAGATGTGCATGCTGAATCTAGCATCCATATCATTTGCTGTTTACTAATCAAATCATTTTCTCTTATATTCCTTTTCTTCCATTTTCAAAGCATATTCATTTGCAAAATTTATCTGCTACTTAGTCTTATCTGTTCTTCTTTCTGCCATGTAGGAATTATTTCGATTTACTTGTCCTCTTCCTCGCTGAAATCTACCTTGTCCTGAATAATGCTTTTGCATATTCTTTTGACGCACGCCATTCTTGATTTCCTCATTAGAATTATATTGTTTCCGACTCCAACATTCTTTTATTCGATGACCTAATTTACTGCAATTAAAACAGCCTCTTCCTCTAAAATTAGTTTCACGAGTTTTATAAGCTCGGACTTCATCACTGCCATTATTGATATATTTTCTCTCAAACCTTAATATTGTTTTTCGCATTATTTCATACGACATATCTGGATTGGATGAAATTGCAGTAGTCACTTCACTATAATTTTTTGGAAGACCTTCTATTATATATCCTATCAGTTCATTATCTTCAATCTCCATTCCTAGCTCCCGCATTTCATTAGCCATTGAATGAGCTCGTATTAAATATTGTTCTACTGACTCTTTTTTTCCTTTTTCTCTATCTTCGCTAAGTCTATTTTCAGTTTAATTTTCCTATGCTTTTCATCACCTTCGTGGCGCCTTTTTTTAGCAGATTCCACAATTCATTGGCATTACTAATTCTTCTCACTGACATAACTATTTCCAGAGATAGTGTCAAAATAATAATTCCATATACTTCATCATTTAGTAATGACCATTTTTTCCATTCATCTAAACTGAATTGGATACTTTCCACTTTCTGAGGCTCATCCTTAACAATGACATTATAAAGGTGTTTTCATTTTAACAGTGCTCCCACCCTTACATTCCATAATGCATAATTTTTGCTTGTTAGTGGCTCAATTCGACCAATTCCAATTCCGCTCGCTTCCGCCATTCTTCCGTCTGCATTTCAATCGTTCGTTATCGTTCTTGAACAAGTCGAACCACTGGTAGACGTAATTACTGGCTTCTGGACTAAGGGCCTAACAAGCTTCTACTGCATGCATTGACAGCAGGAAATCCACGGCAGCATTAACCATGCTCTGCTACCAGTTTCTTGTTCAGCGAAATAATATAGAGCTATTTTAGTTCATTAATTTAATTAATCTCAACATTTACAATTAATAAACATTTTGTAAACATAACTCATTTTCAGTATATCTTTTATAACTGCAAACATTCCATCCGAAAAAACCACTCAACAATGATCGACAGACAACAATCTTCCTCTTCCTTGAGCATCTGTAAACAATAGCTTTAAATGTCATGTTATCAGTTCTTTATACTGGTTTCACACTCTGGTGATGGAATGAAAAACAACTGACGTGTAACGATGCCAGCCTCCACAGCGCGAATTGGGCAGGCCTATACAAAATAGATACAAAATGGCAGAGAAACGATGTGCAGAGAATTACTCTTGTGTGGTGGGGAGTCCATATAATATGCTATCTACTATTCACAGCTGTTTTTCATTAATGAATAAAATCTTGTAAACATTCCAAGGAGGAGCTTTAGCAGTGAAATAGAAATATATTTATACATTTATTAAAAAGAAATTAACCCCCCCCCCCTCCCCGAGTATGTTAAGGCAAGTAGCAGATCCTGCAGTCATCTATTTTTACTCCTTTATCCGCACTTTTTACCTCTCCCTAAATTTTTAAATCAAAAAATTAAGTTTCACGTAATATGTAGAAAAGATAAAAAAGGCTCGTATTTCCTTTCCTTTCTCATCACATCTGAACGTATGATATATCACATCCATATGTTGCCATAATTCTTAAGACCAAGTGACTGCCACCACCGCAAATCCGAGCCCAATGGAACAAATAGACCTAAACTTCATAGTAAAGTAGAGATTGCCTAGAGGAATCTGGATACTGAATTTCACGTCTTTACGTACCTAAATAGCACATAAATATGGTGTCCTCTCTGAATCCCACCCCCGTAATTCCGACCCCAATGTACCAATCAAAACCAAACTAAATAGTGCAGATGGACATGCTCATAGGAAGCTACATTACGAATTTCAATCTTCAACCTCAAAAAATGTAGAAATTATGAAGAGGACGAACTGACATTATAAAACCGATAAGTAGTTCCATTTATCCGCTACTTAATAATATAGATTATGAGCACTTGCGTCGACAAAGCGATTTCACGTGCGCGCGCCGATGTCAGTAATGCTTAAACGATGAACAGAAAGTAACAATGTATTCCTTCTTGACAAATCGATTGTTATATGACAAGCCTTTATCTTGGTATTCTTTACACTCACTGTTTTAGCACGTGAATTTGACTTGAAGGGGTCCACGAAAAATTCTGAAAACTTGGTACGGCCGAGCTAAGACTTTGATGGTCATATTTCTGACAACAGAATTTGAAAAAGTTAATCCGTTTTCAAGTTATCGTGCAAACGGCGGACGGACGGACGGATAAACGTACAGATCAAGGGCGCATTCTTATAAGTAGCTTTTATGCTAAAGCTCCTAATAAGGAATCCATGGAATTATCAAGTACACCTTTTCATCTGCCGCTTCTCCCCTGTTGAGACCACGCTCTCTCATGGCCCTCCCCTCTGCGATCAGCATCCACATTCTCTCCACCCCTCCCGTTATCTTACGAGATAAGACAGGAAAATAAAAAGGATAGAGAAATAGCCAATACTCAGATGTCTGCATTCATCCTCCTGTAGCTTCCCCTCCCATGCTACTCACGTGCTTCAACAATGGGGTGAACATATGCTTTACTTTCCTTCTGAGTTATAAGTGTTTCAGATTTTGAGCTCTTGAAAATCGGAGGCAAAAAAAACAAAAATGACCGCGCTAAAACAAGAACTCCCCTCCTGTTTCTTTAATGATATTCAAGAAAATATTGAGGAAAACAGCATAAATTGCGATTTTGTTCAATGAAAGAAAGAGCAAAGCGATATCTATTTAAATGAAGATTACAAAACTATACTCAAATTAAATCCCACCCCCGTAATTCCGACCCCTGTGTACCAATCAAAACCAAATTAAACAGTGCAAATGTACAGTTTATTCCAAAACGTTTTCACTTAGGAGGACGATGTTCGGCTTCCTTGCATTGCATTAAATCAGTGAGATTAATCGCTCCAGGCAAGAAGTCGAGGTCGAATCACGTTGGACGATGCCATTTTTTGTTTCTTAGCAACAGGGATAGGTAAATATAATGAGTGACGTCAAACTGTTTTAAGTGAAATCTGATTTTGAGCATTTATTAGGAAAGTTTTTGCATATTATTAATATATCAATGTATATTATTATTAATTTAGCCGAAATGCTGTATAATAACGTGAAAACTACACGAAGAAGTAAGCGATAAGTTGGCAAAGCACGCTCAACAATATAATGGCGAATACACGAACTAAATCATTGTTTTTCATGAAATGATCAATAGTAGAAAATTAACTTGCTGCACATTTAACAAAATTATAATATTTATTTATTTTTTTTGGGGGGGAGGGGGTTTAGAAAAATACAGTTCCATTAATGCCCAACGAGGCCAGTATGGTGATAAACCAACAAGTTAGGCCAAGTGGGCACGGTTCTAACTAATATAAAGATGAAAAATAGGAAAGAAAATTCCGCAGCCCGGGATCGAACCAGGAACCTTTGGCTCGGACCGCCAACGCGCTAACCAATTGCTCCACTGCGGCCATGAAAGCATTTCGCTATTTACATTTTTCTTTCCTATTTTTCATCATTATTTCGAACAGCTGAGGTAGGCGAACCATTAAACCCCTCACAGACCATCTAATGATTTATTCTTTAAAGAATTCTCGCCTTAGAAAAGTTAGTCCCAGCTGGCGAACTAGATAACTGCTCTAACCAAGCCCTAAGGTCATGTAAATAACGAAATGCTTTCATGGCCGCAGTGGCGCAATTGGTTAGCGCGTTGGCGGTCCGAGCCGAAGGTTCCTGGTTCGATCTCGGGCTGCGGAATTTTCTTTCCTATTTTTCATCATTATTTGGAACAGCTGAGGTAGGCGAACCATTAAAACCCTCACAGACCATCTAATGATTTATTCTTTAATATAAAGAAACAAAAATTGGTTATTAAATAGATTAGATAATCAAGCTGTTACAATAAACCAAAACAGACCAAATTAAACCTTACAAAACTAGCAGAGAGACCTAAAATCGGATACAAAAAACGGCAATATATTAATTTAAAACTAACACTCGATGACAATGATGGCAAGCACACGAGAGACAAAAAAAGGGCTCCAATAGGGCCATATACATATATAATCGATTGCAAAAATATCAAATAAATTGTGTAATCTAGGACGGAGCTTGAAGTAAAGTGGACATTCAGAAAAAACATTGACAAAATAGTAACAAGTTGAAAAGATACTATTAAGCAAGCTTTGTATTTAGTGATATAAGATAAGAACAAAACGTTCGTAAAGCTCTTCGAAACGAAGAGTAAGGAACAAGCGAGCGTATCGCTGGGGGCAGAAAACCCAACATTTTATCCTGATGTGGGAAACACTTCGGTTGCGATAGTTTAGTTGTGATACTGGAACCCGTATCTCTTTAGCAAAACGGGTATTATGGTTATGGCATAACGCCAAATATTTATAGGGTTGTAAGCAATAACAGAGTTAATTGATTAGTAAATAAATGAAAATACGGACAGAAAATAAATTTGATATATAGTAAGTATCAGCAAAGAAGGAAACTAATGGGACACAGAGGAAGACTGTAATAGGTGCAATAGAGTGGGAAGAAACCATTTTTACATTTTTGATAAACGAGTAAAATTAAACGTTGAGGTAGAACCCAGAGCATTACACCGAAGCATAAAGTTCAGTGTATCCACAAAAAGTAAAGCAAAAGTAGCATATTAGGGGGAAGAAAGTGAAGTCTGGAAATAATATCTTGTTTTTTGTTAAGTTTCGATAATAATGTATCAACGTGAGCATCCCATGGCAAGTCTGGAAATAGAATAAGACTGACATAAATAAACGTAGGGCATTATTTATTTATGTCATTGTGGTGGCATTATTATACCATAATATTATTTATACGCTGTCTAACGAAAGAAAAACTGCGCGTGTCTAATTAAATTCCCAATTTCAATTGTTAGACATTGTTGCTAAATAAAAATAACAATGTTTAACAATTGAAATTGGTAATTTAACTGGACACGCCCAGTTTTTCTTTCGTTGGACAGAGTATATATAAAATCAGCGATGGTGGACGTTGTCACAACAAAGAAAAAA
>JAHWFO010040526.1:59113-74842 GCA_023313115.1 Rhysida immarginata
AAACAATTCGTTCCAACAAATTATTTTAAAGAAAAGTCACAATTCCAGTCCACAGTTCTACTACACGTAGAATTTCGGTTTCCACAATATTACATAATCATTATATTAATTTCAACTATCACACCATGAGTTCTAAGTCACAATTTGCGAGTGAGAAAGCTACAATTACGAAAAGTTAATGTCCGGTAAAGTCTTTATACAAAATACGAGTATTAACAAAGTTCATAACAACGAAGACAATTGCTTCCTAATATGCTCTCGCTAAAAGACAATGAACACATTCTTTTTAGTAAAATGTATAAAAATTTACAAAGAAAGATTAACACTTGTGACTCAAATAAGACAAGGAAATTCACACTGTAATAGTTCCGGCTTCAATACACACATAGCACTAATCACGTGCCTCAAAGCCATGTTGCACTTTAGCGAAGGAAACTATTGGTCGCATGCCTCTAACGAATATGTTAGAGTGGAACTCTCGCCGGAATAGATTTCCAAACATATTCCCGATTAAGCCAGCGTTTCCGCCTATAGAAAACACAGTACTCACAGAAACGGTCGGACTCCCCGTTAACATTTGTTCCACGGCTGCATGCGCTCCGAAGTTGCTACGGTTTGTTTCGACTCTCCCGTCGGCATTCCTATTACGACGCGGTGAAGAAACTTCCGCCTCAGAAGCTTTACTGCATGCCTCGTTCTCTGACGAGCTTCCGTCCGTATCGGCCGCCCGGGGTTCGTTGCATTTCACACACAGGTTATGCCTGCTCGTCGCCCTTACGATGCTGCATAATTCGTGCCGCAAATCCGGGTCGTCCTCGTTCTCACAACCGCTTGCTACAGAGTCCAAAACTTGTCTTTTCAATTTTTCCTCACTCTTTTTAAATTTGACGCGCCGATGATGTTCTGCTCTCCTATTGGAGCAGGCGTGTTGATGCGAATGACGTGTCGCCTGGATCTCCTCCCTCCTTCTGGTGTTGTAGAAAATTCGAGGCGGAAATCCAGTACGAGTGTCATCGGAAATCAAATTGGCGTTGGATTTCCGTGACATGAATCCTTTTTACAGAAGATCTTCGTCAGCCGATATTTAAAGTGAGACTCTAATGCTCCGTGAATAGCGGTTGTTTTGTTTGCCCCGATGACGATGCTTCCCGTTAACTGTGAAGTTTTCTATTCCGAGGGATCTAGTGTTTTATTACCGATCGCAATGGGTAGTGGGTGGTTCCCTTTACTAACCAGTCTCGTCCCATTCCTTGTATGAATGCTATTGTCGACTGAGCCCTCCCCCCTCCAGTCGCCCCTTGTTAATCGAGACTGTTGGGTTCTTCATCTACCTCCTTCACCTCTTCCAGTCCCTCCTTAAGTTGAACTTCGGATTGCGACCATAACTTATAAAAGGAAGAATAGATTTTCTATTACCCGTGGGATTATTTAATACTAGAACGGAAGATGTCAAAGAAGGTATAATCCACTTAACTAAGACGTAAATAACTGAAAACGAGAGTAAAACAGGAATATTATCCTTTTTTTCTCGAATTTACCTGTACGTAGATGGCCATCGTCGTCTTCCTATTCCCGACTCTTTTACCCTGAAGTTATTACATGGTAGTTTGTGTTAATAAACATTGATTACAATGAAAAATCCAGGAAACCGTATCAGTGTATTAATTACAACTCAGATTTTACCCCGGACTATAACAGGTTCTATCTTACCAATGTACTGACCAAACGTTATAATTGAACTTGTGTTTTCTTAAGTTATCAATTAACAATTCTCCATTTTAGTGTTTAACGTTTACTATTTTCTAAGTAGCTACTTATTAATTATTCCTTTTTTTTTCCTTTGAATTGTCCCTAGAGTGGTGTGCCTGTGTGTTAAAAACAGCTTACTTCCATCCGGAAACCCATTGTTAATTTTGATCGAACGATTAATCAATAAATTGCCTTCTTCCCTTCCACCACTCCTAGGAGGGTTCTACCAAAATGGTGTGATATGGTGTGTCCTTTCCTAAAAATGAAATTCGATAATCATTTCTCTCTGGTTATAACTAATTCGTCTCAGTGAATTCAATCAGTAACCCGATTCATTTTGTTTCCGATCGCCGTAACGGACAGTGCCGAAACGCACCCCGTTACAATACTTATAGGAGTTTACTAAAAATTTTAGCTAATATACACGAAAAACTGGTATAAGGCTCTTAGGTCTCCACAGGGGCCCTGAAGCCCAAATCACAAGTAAGCTCTAACATTTGAATAATAAAAAGGCCTAAGAACTTGAAGTTTTATGTTTTTACAGTGCCTTACTTAAAAATTATAAACAATAAAAAAGGAGACTGGTGCCCCTGGCGGCCTCAAATACAATTGAAGCTATAAAATTTGAACGGAAAGGACTACGGTCCTGAAATTGTGTTTAATCATAGTGTGGTATTTAAAAATTTAACTAATTTATATTAAAAATTCTATAAGTCTCTTGGCAGGTGCCTTGCGGCCTCAATCTAAAATCAAGTTATAAATTTAAAACCTGAAGTTCAGAAACCTGAAATGTTTTATATTTATATTTCTAGCTTAAAAATTTAGCTATTACACACTAAAATTGATTTTGTCCTCTGAGGCCTTGGCAGGGGCTGTGAGGCTCCAAATACAAATCAAGTTATACCTTCTGTACGAAAAGGCCTAAGAACCTGAAATTTAGTATTTGTGCCCCTCCACTTATTATAGTCACGAGCCGCTACTGCTCGTAACATTTTGATGCTAAAATTCTTATATCGTTGGATAACGATGCCTTAACTAATTTTTTTTAATGTTCAAATTAGTTTCCTAAGGCTACCAGACATGGGTGCACGATGATATTCGTGGACTTTTCCAGGCAATTCTTTAGATGAAAATGATGAAAAATAGGAAAGAAAATTCCACAGCCTGGATTCGAACAAGGAACCTTTGGCTCAGACCGCTTTTATGCAAAGAGCGGTTCGCTTTCATGTCCGCAGTGGCGCAATTGGTTGGCGCGTTGGCGGTCTGAGCCAAAGGTTTGTTGTTCGAATCCAGGCTATGGAATTTTCTTTCCTATTTTTCATCATTAATTTGAACAGCTGAAGTATGGCGTACGATAAAACCCTCACTGAACTTTTTATGAATAATTCTTTAGACATGTGCCTGTGCTCGATCCAGTCTTTATTGTTGTTGACATCATTGATATATATAAAACACAACGTTCGTATTTTGTCCGGTTTTAAAATGCAATTTGTAAGTAAGTTATAAAGTTGAAATTTAACTCACAGCTGTGTAATACTACCACAATGACGGAAAAAATCTAAAGTGTCTCACTACAATGTATATGAAAAAAGCTGCAAGGCGGTATGGGAGAGCCACATTACCCAACGCGCAGGCAATAAAAAAGAAAATGAAACCATAGTGGCTAAAATGAAAATGAAACAGTGCTTCATGTTTTTGAGCACTACGCATGCGCAGTCGGAGACTGCTTTACGAGGCAGAGGAGAAAAAGTAGTGACGTGCTTTCCCACACTGCTTTGCAGCTTTTTTCATATAATGAGACAGAGTATAAAACTGGAGATATATCTCTTATAAAACGTAGACTTGGTTTGTTTACTTCATGTGTGAACAATTAGCCCTTGGTGTTTGCGCCAACAATCGACTGGCCGTGTTTGTATGTTGCGTCAACAATGATTGATGAAATTAATACATGCCGCAGCCGACGACAAAGACAGGCCCGGGCACTGAAATTTCAACTGAACTTCTTAGACCAAGCATAGCCATCATGATAACATAGCCTGCCCATTTGCCTTCAAACGGTGTTCCCAAAAATGTAGACGAAAAAGGATAAAACCTAGCACCACATAGCGATAAAGTTTAACATTGTTTCAGTCGCTTATACTGTTTATTTATGAAAAATGTTAAAACTAAATAAAGATTACTTCATTTTTCATATAGAAAAGTGAAGTTCTTTGTTATTTTTTAGTCAAAGTGTGAATGGATAGGCTTTCCATATCATTTTAGGCTATGAACCCACCGAAACAGTTAAATTTTATCGCTAAGCGGTGTTAGTTTTTATCTTTTTTCGTCTACATTTTTGGAGACAGTTTGAATAATTGGGCAGGCTATGTAATCATGATGGCTATGGTCCAAGCAACAATTTAACCTTAAGTGTTTCCATCTTGGATTTAAGCAATCTTAGTCAACAAGGAGAAACATAGCCTGCCCACTTTTTCCTTCTCCTGTTGTTCTCGTGTTCGCTCTCTGTTTCTCGGAAGAGCGACTAGGCGGAGCTACATTCCCTCCTCTTTTTACAGGAAACGGTATGCTTTTCAAAAGAAAATAATCCACAAAAAATGTTAAATGATATAGTCCTATATTATTCATTTCTAAATTTAAGTTTAATAATGTGTTTAAGTTCATTTTGCGCAAATAGAATAAAATAATTTTTTTTAAATTTGTCTTTAATTGATACTAATTTTTATTTTTTATTTTGTTTAATCTTAGATGGCATTAAATAAGCACATGCACAAACTTCATGAATTTTTTTGTTCTTCAAAGTGAAGCTTAACGTTGTGTTATAATTATATTTATTAACTCAAAATTCATAAAAACAAATAAATACATTTTGCTCTCTCATAAGCACTTATGCTTCCAAAATTGCTCCGCTTTCTGATGGTGTTGATCGTTGGTGAAGTACTTAATTGACTCTTTACTTCTATTTAAATTAAATCCCTGTAATTCTCCTCCAATAATCCTGTATAATTTAATTGGTTTTTTTTTTCTGAACACTGAGTTAAGGAATTTTTTATGCTTTTTACAAGGCTTACAATAAAAGAGAATGCAATAACCAAGAAAATATTTATTAAATATATAATATAAAATATTCTTCTCTACTGCTTTTATTACTTTATTAATCTCATAAAAACTTAAAGCTAAATTACTGTAAAAGACCAGTCAGGTATCTCTTTTGCAGTCTGTGGTGGCCCTTAAAAGGGCCGTTGGTTAAATAGGAAAAAAAAATAAAGATTTTATAATGGTGATATTCAAAATGTGGCTGTTTCAGAGTGGCGCTACTTTCAAGAATTTTCTTGATTGAATTGTGTTGTTCCTTCTATTCGATGTCTTAATTTCTCGCATACACAGGGTGACGAAAAACAAATGGTAGATAATGATACACATAATAGATCAGAGTATAGTGATGCATTTTGTCTCTATGAACATGGGTCCGAATTTGAACGCTAACTGAGATATGAACAGAAATAAAAATGCTGCCACCAAGATCAACAAGTTAATAACTCAGGTTCTGCAACGCCTAGGATAATGAATTTTGGAGGAATGATAGGGTACATAAAACTGTGTACCTTGAAGGAGACGTTTAAGAGAGATCGAATCATTAATGTTTTAATGCTAATCCCAATTGTTTGTAAGCTTCAACAGCAATATTTTGAAGTAAGCAAACTAGAAAGAGTTTCCAAATATTACTTTATTATTTTAATTCGTTTAATGCACTCTGTGTAAAGGTATATTTATTAAAATGTGTGTAGCTCTAAAGCGAAATCACGAATAGATGATTTTAAAAAAAGAGACGTAAATGAATGACAGTGAATGAATGTGGAAACTCGTTTTAATTTGTTTACTTAAAAAATCACGCTGTGGACGCTTACAAACAATTATTGATAATTATTTCTTTAATTCACTGTGCTGACATGGTCTTTACTGCACTGAGATTCGATCTCTTTAAAGTCTTTACGATCTCTCTCTTTAACTGATCGTATTCCAACTAGTAGTTTCCGAGTTACGCATTCAAAATCGTAATAGTGTTCACATGCGAGTACTAATCAGCGCGTGCTATGATGTTGATTGCGTAACTCAGAAAATACTCGTTGGAATTCGATCAAATTTTAACGGTATACACAGTTTTATGTACCCTATTATTTCCCCGAATTTGATCATCCTAGATGTTAAAGAACCTGAGTTATTAACACGTTGATCTTAGTGGCGGCATTCTTTTTCTGTTCATATCTCAGTTAGCGTTCAAATTCGGACCCATTTTCATAGGGAAAAAATGCATCAGTATACCATGATCTATTATGTGTATCATTATCTACCATTTGTTTTTCGTCACCCTGTATTTGTCCGTCCAATTAGATACATAATTATTAATATAAAAAATAAAAAATTCGGGTACGGCCTTGTTTCACGTCATAAAAATGTAAATTCTTTCAATAAAAATTAAATTTATTTCAAGAAAATATAAACCTAAACTGATCTTCTTATTCAGCAGATGCTTATTGAAAAATTACCATAAAAGTAAAAAAAAAAAAAAAAAGATTAAAATTATTTATATTTTGAATTGTAATAAAACTATATATAAATTTATTTCTAAAATGGACAAGAATATTACAAATAAGATATAGTAAAAAAAAAAGTAAGTGCTCAATGTATTTCTATTTTACTGTAATATTGTATAATTCTTACTGTATCTTATTTGTAATACTCTTGTTCATTTTAGAAATAAAATTATATAGTTTCATTATAATGCAAAATATGAATAATTTCAATTTTTTTCACTGTTACTGTAATTTTTCAATACGAATCTGCTGAGTAAGAAGATCAGTTTAGGATACATTTTTTTGTAATAAAATTTTGTTTTATTGAAATGAACTTAACATTTTTTTGACGTGAAACTATGCTTTATTGATATGAAAAAAATATATTTTAATGATCGAAAAAAAGCTGTAAGTGGAGCGAAATCTCAGAATAGTGAATATTCTATTGATGTGAAGAAATATTCTATTGATGTGAAGCATTATTTTATTGACGTGAATGTTTATTTTTCAATTATTTCAACGAACAAAATCTTAGAATAGTGGAACAAACGCAGCGCCTCTAACAGGAAAAATCAGTAAATCGCAAGAAGACGGAAGTACAGAGCAAGTGGGCAGGCTATGTTTCTCCTTGTTGGCTAAGTTAGCAATCAGTGTTTTTTCGTTGTTAGATACAATGAAGGTTACATTGTTTCTTCGACTAAGAAGATTACGTGACTTTTCAGTGCCAGGGTCTGGCAATTCCAACAAATATATATGTAATCCATCAAAAACATTTCATGTAAAAAATGTAGCCAAGTCTCGCGACTCGTTAGCAGAGATCTCATGTAGGGCCAAGTCTAATGCTCTTATTAACTCTGACACTTTCATTTACAAACCACTCCAAATCATTATATCTTTAGTTAAAGAACATTTTGTGACTTGGCAATTACGTAGCGCGAGAATGTGACGGCTGTTGCTTATATTTTAATATTCACGTTTATTAATAAAGTATTACATAAAATAATATTTATATGGGAACTGAACGTAAATGTATTTACTGCGCGGAATTAAATTTAATTTTTTTACATAGCATTGTAAAGTTGTAATATATCCCTGTGATTCGAATGAATTACTTTGCGCAAATCTGGGCGGTACTGCTTCTAAGCCGATTATATTCAGTTGTGGCTGACTCTTGAGCTTTGACACTATAATCGTCAATATTAATCAGATGCAATTTGCTCAGACTTGTTAATCTTGATAGCGCCACGTAAGCTTCACTAGACTCTTAAGCTTTGACACTACTGTATCAGGAATATTATTTTTTACCTAACAGCTTCTGATGCCGTCATTTTAATATTCACGTTTATTATATATGGGAACTGGGCTACGTAATTGCCAAGTCACAAAATGTTCTTTAACTAAAGATATAATGATTTGGAGTGGTTTGTAAATGAAAGTGTCAGAGTTGATAAGAGCATTAGACTTGGCCCTACATGAGATCTCACAACTTTTTACGGCTAACGAGTCGCGAGACTTGGCTACATTTTTTACGTGAAATGTTTTTGATGGGATTTCACTTCTTTTTGTAAGGGGTCCTCCATTCCCTGACATCCTTTTTTGGATATCAGCCCCCGGTTTTCGCATAGCCCACTCCCTGTCCTTATTGGCCCTCCTCGGTGACTTCGAATGATATATTTTTGGCAAATCTGTGCGGTACGTCCATTTGAGTCGATTACTCTCGTTATGGCGGACTCTTGAACTTTGGCACTACTGTAATAATCAATAGTATTTAGATGCAAACTGCTAAGGCGTTTTACTCTGATAATGCTAAGTAAGCTTGACCATACACGAAAAAACCGAAGAGCCGATGTCTATACGTGCGCTGTTCAAACTAAGGCCTTTTATTTTTATAGCAAACGCCACACATTGTTCTTGCTGAACATATACCCAATTAATTATTTCAAATTTACTCCTAACTGAAGCGAGTTTATGAGTAAGTCCGTTAATGAATTGTATTACTCTCTGTATAAAATAAATAAAGAAACCACTATTTCGACGGCATTATTTAATGTCCGTATGCGCATTTCGACGACGACGTCGTCTTCTTCTTTATCTAGTTTTTGGCTGAAGAAGACGACGTTGTCGTCGAGATGCGCCTACGGACATTAAATAATATTGGAGAAATAGTGGTTTCTTTATTTATTTTATACACTTTGCAGTTTTTAATAGTTTCTTGCAATTTACTTATTTGGATTTGTATTACTATCCTTTTAACTCTTTTTCTTATCCTCAGGATCCAGTTTCAAACCTTGTACAACACCGATAGAACCAATTACTATGCCCAAACTCGCATCAATGTTCCTTCTCAATATCACACTTGCTCCTATTTTGATCACTATTGTCTCCCCTTATCCTGCTGTCATGGAATCGTCGTCTTCATACTTTCTTGTTCACAGCCCTTTCGAAAGATACTTGGAGCAATCTGCCGGATGAATCACAGACATACCTGTATTTCGGAAACGGTGTGTAAAATAAACGATGTGATCATGCTAGCGGAAAATAGGATAGGTGCTCTATCTTTTGAGACAGTTTTGGAATTTGGGCGCCATCTTGAAATCTGCCATTTTGGGTCAAGGTTCATTTTCTTAAATGGGAAGGCGGTCACTTGGAATATCAAATAACACCAGTTTTTTCTCAGGAGTTCATTCATGCAATCGGGTTTCAGTCATCTGTTGTTGTTCACACATATCGAAACTGGGTTGCTGCAGCTAAAGGATGTGTTCAATGTGTTATTCCTGCGGCTGGAGAGAGAGCTCAAGGTGCTTTATCCATTCATTATGGACACGCACAAGAACGCCGGGGGTAATGCTATCACAGGCCTGTGGGATGCATTGCTGAAGATCACGTTTGCTTTGAATTTTCAAAGCATACACAATTTTTTTCAAGTGGGCCCCAAGTTCAAATTAGCGGTGTGAGGTTCGGGAATGTGGTGGCCACTCCACAGGACTCCGCCGGTCAATCCAATGACCAGGCAATTGCCCATCCAACCAATGACGGATATTAAGTCCGTAGTGTGGTGGTGCACCATCCTGCTGGAAAAAACTTGGGAAACTGCCATCATCAGCCAACAGTGACGTGAACACAGTGTTCTATAGCATTCGCGACAATCGACAGTCGAACAGTGAAGTGTACATTTGTTCAGGTGGAACGTAAGCAGTGCTTACAGTAGTCTCCGGAATAAATTCCACACTGAAATAGGCAAGAAGCCTGACTAACCCAAAGAGGTCTTCCACATTATGAAAGAAAATAATAAGATTGAAGATTGTCAGAAGAGTGGAAGAGGTGGTATCACATCTTCCAATAATCCGGGAAGGAAACGTTGCCAATATCTTCGTAGTTGACATCAAGAATATGCCTCGTTTTTCTATACTTAGTATGCCACTTCATTTCCATCAGGTTATTCAGTATTCCAGGTAGCAGGTCATTGTCATGGCTCTTCATCGTCTGCACCATGTTGATCAGGAAATCTTGGATACACTTTCCAATGTGAGTCATGTTCAGGTCCGAGTGGATGTAATGACTTTTTACGGTCCTTCTTCCAAGCGGACAATGACTTTTTACGGTCCTCGGATAACATTCTGGAATGACTGGAGTTCACTCCATCTGCTTCTACATATAGTCGCCCACACAGGCATACCATAGA
Organism: Rhysida immarginata; assembly: GCA_023313115.1. NCBI lineage: Eukaryota > Metazoa > Arthropoda > Chilopoda > Scolopendromorpha > Scolopendridae > Rhysida > Rhysida immarginata. Next base: position 69,116 of record JAHWFO010040526.1, read on the forward strand.
GGAGGATGGTCCGAATCACTGGCTTGTACAGTAGTAATTTATTGTCGATGCTAAGGGCGCTGTTTCTACTCAGGTGAGCTATTTTTTCATATCCCTCTTCGCTTTTTTCAGAGCGTAAGTTACGTGACGATTCTAGGAGAGTCTTGAGTCGATGATAACGCCGAGATACTTGTAGTTGTCAACCAATTCGAGATTCTTATTGAATAGTTCCAGGGAATCCGGACACTTAAGCTTTTTTGTTGAAGTACACGGCTTTCCATTTTTCGACGTTAAGACTCAGTTTCCAGCAATTTAAACCAGTCTACGAACTTCTTCAAGGCGTTCTGCAGCCGAATGATAACGTGAGATGGCTGGTGCGCCCATTTCAAGATGGCAGTATCATCATCATTTAAGATACCGTCTATGAAAATGGTCCAATAAACGGGTGCCCCATATCCCACACAACACTATAATTTTGCTGTCACCAACGACTTTGGATGGATCTGTCCAACGAGAGTTCATATCCATCCAATATCTCATGTTCTGACGGTTTACCTCACCATGGATATAAAAAATTGCCTCGTCACTGAACGCAATGTTATGTACAAATGAAGGATCCAGTCGATAGTTTTCCAGATCCCATGCACAGAACTCCTCACGTCGGTCCGAATCATCCTCCTTCTCCTAAGGTTCGACATAGTTTGAACATAAGAAGTAACGAAAAGTAGTATTTTTAAGGCATTTCCTCAAGGTCATACAGAGTCGAGTCACATTATTATGATTACCAGATGATATCCCGAATAACCGCCTTTAGCGTCACGGACAGCAGCTAGACGGCGTGGAAGTGAGTCAATAAGATTCTGGTAGGTATATACTAGTAGCTGTTGCCATGCAGACTGTAAAGCATCCGATAGCTGCTGAAGGGTATACGGTGGTTGTTCCATAGCATGCACATGACGATCGAGATGATCCCAAAGGTTCTCAATTGAAGTCTGGAGAATTAGGGGGCCAGGGTAGTGCTTGGAACTGTTGGTCGTGTTCCTCAAACCACTCCCGAACATTGCAGGCGTATGACACGTCGCATTATCTTGCTGGAACATGCCATCCCCCTCTGTGAAGGCAGTAGCCATGTATGGGTATACTTGATCTGCAATTATGGATAAATAACCGAATCGGTTGAGAGTGCCTTCCACAGGTATCAGTGGGCCCAGACTATGCCATGAGAACACTCCCCACACATTGACGCTGCCGCCACCAGCCTGGATTAGTCCAACAATGGTTGCAGGATGCTTGCTGTCGGAGGTTTTTCGCCTCACCCGCCAACGGCCGTCACTTCTGTGGAGGAGAAATGGTGACTCATCGGATAAGGCAACCTTTTTCTAGTCAAAGTGGTCCAGTTTCTGTACTGTTGGGCAAACTGAAGTTATTTTTGGCGATGAACCATCCATCTGCTGCGGAGGCTCATACGTAGCAAGGTCCTGTGTATTGTGGTTTCAGAGAAATGTCTGGTAGCACCCTTGTTGGTTTGAGCGGTAAATTGGTCCACTGTAGGTCTTCGGTTGGCCTTCGCACACCTTCGCAGCCGACGTTCACCTCTGTCATCAATGGCACGTGGTGCTCCACAGTTCCCATACCGTTTATCCTGAACGGTCACATTTTCCCAGTCATGGTACACTTTAACTACAGCAGCACGAGAATAGTTCACAAACTGCGCGGTTTCCGAAATACTGCCACTCTTGTCCCGAAAGCCGATTATCATCCCCTTTTCCAGGTCTGATAAATCACGTTTATTACCCATTGCAGCAATGACTGATATGTTTTTAACATAATGGAAATTTACCTTATATAATCACCTAATCAATTTCCAACACGTGACATAGTTCCTCGTCTGGGCAATCCGAAGACAAACGTAGGGTGTGGTCATAATACAGTGACTCGACCCTGTAGAAATAATGGTTTGAGATATGGTCAATCTCTTCTTTTCAGATACTTCTTATAGTCTTCGACTTTTGAGGATCAGTCTCGTACAGTGGAATTGTCACATTCAGCAAGTGTCACTTGCCTCCAAAGCTCCACACGGCCGATACGACAATACCCTTACTCCGATGTTGTATAAACGACTTCTTAAACTCTTAGTAGAATTTATATCAGTTGCGTTTGTTTTTCGCCTTTTTGTGGTGTATATTGTTACATAATAATTCAGGATAGCTGTTTTTTCTCCCACGAACTGGATATTTGTTACAACTCCATGCGAGCAACATTGCAGGATTGTAATCGTTAATCATACCTCAGTCTTTTTTGTGCACAATATTATAGTGGTTAATAGATGATAATGCTTTTTTGCAGCTATTGACTACGATATCTGTTGACTACGATGTATCAGTAATCTGATGTGCAAATCCAAACTGACATACAGTATTACTTTTCTTGTGTTCTTTTTTCGCAAACAGTAACTGTACTGTTAGTGAGTTTGACATGACACGACCCGTTGAATTAAGAGTAGGCGAAAGATTCTTGTTAAGTATGGCTCACGTGACATACTTTGTTATAGATGATGCTACCTCCTCAAGTGGCGATTTGTGAAGAATTGGGGCATCTTTAACCCACGATATCAAATGAAATTGTTGAGCATTTCGAGATTGGTATTCACGTCTTCAAAAGTAATGTTCGACCTTACCAAGTGGCTCGTCAGATGATGTAATGAAGTCCGACGTAGCTTTAAACTTATTATCTGTAAAACGAGAAATTGAGACTTGGCCGTTAGATATTTTTGTCAGCCGTATCCCGTTGGCTTCCCTAACGTGTTCCACTAAATCACTCCGTATCCATTCAGAAGGACTTATGGTAAGGAACCATGTTGAAGGATTATAATTTTGTGTCATGCAATTGATGTCATTTCGCGTTTTTTTTCTTTCTCAAAATTGTTCCGTCTTTTACAATCGACTAAATATTGCAGTCAAATCGCCGTCTAGCTCATCTTTATTTATTAAGCATTTGAAAGTATTGTTCAGCTGTAATTTTTCCTTTTCGATTTACGCAATTCATTTTATAAAAGATACCAGAACCTAATTGACGAATATTAGCATCATTTAATAAGAAAAATAAATATTGTTGATTTAACCGAAATTGAAAATATTTTGACATTAATCTGGTTTTAATAAATGCCATGCCTCCAGATTAACAAACGTTTCCAACTAAATTCATATTTCGGAGTTGCTATTGTTTCTCACTCTTAACTATTGGCCAACAATGTCGAGATCAATTGCTCCACGCTTGCAAGCAATGTCGTCACCAATTGCATAATAGCCATTCCGTTGCAGGTTAATTGACGTTTGGCAGTGACCTTTAACCATTAACACTTTTATATTTGGAATTTTTTAATTTTTCCTTTCATTGTACCCTAAACACTATCTTTTAGGACTTTGAGTTCTTGTATCTTATGAACTAGTAAAGATAGAAACGTAATATCTGAAAATTCAGTTTCATTTGCAAAGTACTTTATATATAAAAAGTTCCAGGATTCTATGCAACTCTGGCACAAAGATATGTAGGGTCAAAAGTACGCAGTTGCTTCCTGAAAAGGATGTTACGGCTGTGCTTGCTCGACTTGGCGAGGGCACTGCCGTGCCCTCCAAATATTGTTGGAATTGCACAAATTCGTATATGTTAGTCTTTGTGAGCTTCTAAACAGGTGTGCCAATTTCATAAATGTTTGCATGTATGTTTGTATGTATGTTTGTTCACTAATTTCTCAGAAACTATAAATCGAATTGCAATAATTCTCTTTTTATTGGATTTTATATCTTTCAAGTTAGGGAAAAGTCCAAAGTTCATCAAAATCGGTTCAGTAGTTTTCAAGATATGGAGTGGTTTTAGCTATGCAATAGTGCAAGTTTCATCAAAGTCGGTTTATTTTTATACTCTGTTTAATCTTGTTTGAAGTCGGTTTGTTTTAGACTTCAAACAAGATTAAACAGAGTATAAAAAAAACCGACTTTGATGAAACTGTCACTATCGTCTAGCTATAACCAGTCCATATCTTGAAAAGTACTGAACCGATTTTGTTGAAACTAGGACTGTCCCCTAAGTTGAAGGATACTTAATCCAATAAAAGAATTATTGCAATTAGATTTCTAGTTTGAGAAACACGTGGACAAACATGCATACATACATACTGTAACATTCGTTAGCAGTCAGGTGAGTAAAGGAGTTTGATACCCCTTTATAAAAGTGATTCTGATCTAAATAATCACGAATAGGTAGTGGTTATTATCGTAATAATAAAATAAAAACTCAGAGACGAAAAGTCGGATTAGACTGGGCTATTTAATGTTCTCTCTTAAAAAAATAATTTAAATTACAATTTGTTTAGCATTCTATCTCAGCGTCTAAGCTGACCAATAAGTAATTGCATATGTATCAAAAAACACTCTTGAGAGAAGTTAACATTTATCGCCACGCGCCCTCCGAAAACAAATAAAAGGTTAAAAGTAATTTTTGGTAATGGTTTTTCTTTTACATTAGGCAAATCTATTTTTCCGTTAATTACTATCCAAATCCGGCAAACCCCTACTTTCCCGTTTTAAATTAATTTGAGTCTTTCTTTTCTTTCTTTATCTTTATGTTTGTTTTGGACCACTCCCGATTACCTTGAATTATCCCAAATTAGAATTAAATTTCAATTTCGAACTAATAACCAAACGAGAGTCAACTAGGTCCGTTGAAAGACATCTCTTCACTCCGCCTTGATTCTGAGTAACGTCGGAAGGTAGGAAGAATCGCTGGAAGTCTTCGAAGGTAGAAGAAGAACGACGGGGGAAAAGGTAAGTAAAGGGGGGGGGGGTTCTAGATCGGGAAAAGTTAGTATGATTAATTAAGGACCGTCGCAAATCATGGTGAATCGATACCTTCTACACACACGTTTTATGAATGGTCGCCTTCCTGGAGTGCAAGGATCTCATCGTTCGAACTGGAGTTGCATCGAGAAGTTAATCCACAATATCTATTGGCAGAAAGAAAAGAGGAAAGCAGAGACAGTAATTCATTCTTAATTGGATTAAATTGGCCCAAAATAGTCTACCGTTACCAGATGATTTCTTTTTTTAAACCGTCCATATCATCAAGCGGTTTTCGATTACGAATCGTTGACGCCATTTTCTTTCAAGTTTGGAATTTCAGTCCTTCTCGCGAACTAATTTCTTCACAAACCATATAGGAGACGAAATTTCCACGTATTGCTTCTGATCATTTCAACACAAAGGATCGCTTCTCGCCCCCAAAGGGACCGGATCCAATCATCCTCAGGGGAAAAGTGGCGACTAACTTCTTCTGAATCGCTTCGTCGTCTGCCTCTCCCCTTCCACTCGCGCTCCCAACAAAGGTCATTAGTCAAGACGACGTAACAAATAAAAAAATAGTGTCCTTTTCCTTTGTTGGCAGAATTTCAAAAGGTAACAATGGTTAATAAACAAAAATATTTCTGCAAATCTTGGACAAGGGGAAAATCTAATTTTCTAACAACTTTTGGAATGTTACAATACAAACATACATACACACATGAAATTTGGCACACCTGTTAGAACCTCCTTTTTTGAAGTCGATTAAAAAGGAGGTTAGCAATTCGATTCGTACGTATGTAATATTGTTGGAATTGCATAATATTCGTATAAGTTAGTCTATGTGGGCTTCTAAACAGGTGTGTGTATGTATGTATGTATGTATGTATGTATGTATGTATGTATGTATGTA
>JAHWFO010040526.1:74852-87620 GCA_023313115.1 Rhysida immarginata
GTATGTATGTATGTATGTATGTATGTATGTATGTATGTATGTATGTACCGGGTGTTTCAAAAATGACCGGTATACCGGTATATTTGAAAAATCAATAAAAACTAAACGGGAAGCGATAGAAATACACAGTTTGTTGCAATATGCTTAGGGCAACAGTAAATTTTCAGGCAGACAAACTTTCGAAATTAGTTCACGGTGTGTTTCTATCGCTGCCCGTTTAGATTTTTCAAATATACCGATCATTTTTGAAACGCCTGGTATGTATGTATGCATGCATGCATGCATGTAAGTAGGTACTGTAGCATGCTAGAAATTGAAACTTCAATTTCCGACACGCCCAGCCTTTAAAGGAAGATGTTCCTCTAAATAATCAACCCTTCCCTTTTGCAAGTTAGGACCGAACCAGAACCGCTAGCAAACAAAGATCCCTGAAATTGATGATAAAACCCCTATTAAAAATTAACCATGGGCGAATTAAGTTTTAATTTAAATTTGGTAAAATACAGAAACGACCTTTTAGTGGGAAAAGTATTATATAAATAGCTAACAACCTCTAAATTCCCGGGAGGAAATAATGCAGAAATAAAACACTGCTGTAAATATAAAAGGATTAATGAATAAGAGAACTAACAAGTTCCAAACAAATTTTTTCTTTTATTACAATAAAAGGGTAATGCCAAAGAATAAAGCTTTTCCCAAACGATTGAAGAACAGCATTCGCCAATCAAAACGGGTAATTGTAATGGTGAAGACGAACTAAAGCTGAGACGAACAAAATCAGGTCGACGAAACGGCATTCGACGAACAGCAAAACGTGTTCATAGAAGTAACTTGGTTGCAGCGCAGCCTCTTTTCAGGCGAAGGTGAATTTAAGTGAATCAGTCTTCGACGCAGTCCGGAACTATTAAAACTTAGGACGTCTTGCGGAAAACGGGTCGATTGGGTAGCGGGGCATTACTAATATCGTTTGGAAGTAAAAAAAAAAATTAATTCGGAAAAGAAAAAAATTAATGAAACACTTGGAATCAAAAAAGGTACAATAAAAGTAAAAGAATAAAAAAATAAAAATAAGAACAAGATTGATTAAATAAAATACCAGGTACCTCAAGAAACGCGGAGACAGGGAAGGGGAAACGTAAGGATACAATTAAAAGTAAAACACAAACGACAAAATACACAAGGAGCCGTAGACAGCGGTAAAGAACAAGTCGGGGATAGGTTTCAAGGCTTGATACGACGGGCAAGTTTGGGAGATGGGTTCAAATGGAGAAGGGGGCGAAAACGAATACACAAACGGTGAGGAAGTCCTGAAAAAGATAAAAAATAAAAGAAAGCAAAAGATACAAAAAAAGAATATTCGATAATTAAAGGTACACTTTAAAATGCAAAAGAAAGCAGGCTCTTAAAAAGAAAAGGAAAACGTTATACATTAACCATGAGTAATAGATCACAATACGATGATAGATCGGGGTAAATTAAAGATAGAAGAGACACAGTGTACAAAGGGCGACTGGCCAGCTCTAAAGTTTTCATAGTTCAATGGAACTGAATAAAAAAAAATGGCGAGAAACTTGAAAGGAGTTGAAGGAAGCTTGAGGTGAAAGTCTGAGAAGTCAAAACCAGATGACACGGCGAGGTAGTACGTCAACGAAGCCAACTCGAGATCGTAGACGACCGTTGACAGAAAAACTAAATTTGGACAAAAGGGAGAGGTCACAACAAAGACCTGATCAGCAAAGTCCTAAGCGGTCCGAAGAACAAACTCGTTGACGACATCGGTTAGAAACAGAACTTGGACTGTAGGCAGGTGATCCCTTAAAAGCACAAACGCCAACCCCAAACTACGAGTTGGTTGCGAATGGCTGCAGTAAAATGGTGCTTGGAAGGGTTCCGAAGAAAGGCGTCCATGCCTTGGTCGATAGCCAATATCGACACTCGCAATTGAGCCAACAAAAGCAGACCACATACCGCAAGAAAATGGTGCATCTCCAAAACTAGCACAATAAAGTCCAAACGACAAGGTAGCGACAGTTTTATCGGGAAACGAACGGACAAAAGGTGGCATGTCCAAGAAGTTACAGGTGCTTGAAAACGGTTCAAACGAATGGCAAATTGAATCAAAACTAGTATGGAAGACATCATGATGACACCAGCCGGTCCACAGCCCAAATCGGGTAGTGGGATAAGCTTCCCAAAGATAAAAATTCGGCTTAAGTGCTTCAAGCCATAATCGGATGAGTAAAAGGAAGGATTGACTTCCTGGAGAACAGAGTTTATGTGGGCGAAACTAAGTGAAAAACATCATCAGAGTGAAGCTGTCGCGGCCAGGTCTGAGGCCAAACTGAGTTGAGAAGGGAGGGAGTCGACGTGGCCAAGACCGAGGCCAGACTGACTAACTTCCGAGAAAAATGTCAGCAGCAAAAAAGGAAAGGAACGCGCGCGGCACGAGCGAACGCGATGAACGCAACGAAAGCTAGAAGACAACAATGAGAGAAGAGGGAAAGAAAAGATTACAACAATCGCGGTGGCAAAAAATTAAAAAATTCTTAAAATTAAGCTAGTAAATTCAAAAAAATTAGAAGAAATATCTTGATCTAAAAAAAAAATTAAGCCCTGCTTAAAGAGCAGGCAGAGGGTCAAAAAATGCACGCAACAGTATGTATGTATGGATGTTTGTCCACGTTTTTCTCCGAAAGTAGAAATCGAATATTTGCAATAATTCTTTTTTATTTATTGGAATAAGTATCTTTCAACTTAAGGAACAGTCCAAGTTTCATCAAAATCGGGTCATTAGTTTTCAAGATATGGACTGGTTATAGTGCAAGTTTCATCAAAGTCGGTTTTTAATACTCTGTATAATCTTGTTTTATACTCTGCTTAATCTTGTCGTCAGCTACGATGCTTGCCTTAATGATTCACGATTTGAGGGGGATAGTTATAAAAAGTAATAAATAAATAAATTATTATTATTTCTTTTTAGGGTTTTACCAGCATATTATATATTACATACCCTATAAACGACGGTACAGATGTATGTATTTGTGTACATATGTGTGTGTGTATGTCATACGCCATAATTTTTGAAAGGATTGACATAGAGGCTTGAAACTTTGTACACACGTAGGCCCTATACAGAGGACGGTGCGAAAAATTATCGAATCCTCTAGGGTGGCCCGGGGCCCCTCAGGGGTTACTTGTATGAATTTCAGGTTCCTTTTTATTCTTTTGAACAAAAAGGCCTAAAATCCTGAAATTTTGCAAATTTGTAGTGCGGTTCTAAAAGAATAAAACCAATATACAAGAAAAGTGAGGTCTAAAATTTAAGCCTCTTGGGCCCCGCCGAAGCTGCGAGGCTCTAAATACAAATCAAGCTGTAACTTTTGAACGAAAAGGCCTAAGAACCTGAAATTTTGAATTTTCACAGTGCGTTACTAAAAAATATAGACAACATACAAGGAAACTGATATAGGCCTCTGAAGCCCCGGCAGGGCTATAACTTTTGGCCCTATAAGCCCCGGCAGGGCTATATGGGCCCCTGGGCTATAACTTTTGAACGAAAAGGCCTAGGATTTTACAGTCATTGTATTTGAAAAATTTGTGCCCCTTCACTTATTATAGCCACAAGCCGCTACTGCTCGTAACATTTTGATGCTAAAACCCTTATATCGTTAGATAACGATGCCTTAACTAATTTTAATTATTAAAATCTTCGGAGAGATGTAAGAAATTATTCCAAAACAAATAAGAGAATACAACTTCTACGGCGTGCAGCTTTTCAAGCTTTCGGTGAAAAGGTGAACGTATAGTCAAACCGCAAGATATAGAGCCTTGAATGGAATGGTCGATTAATAAAAAAAAAAGGCGAGTATGGGTGAAAATTCCTGGACGGGGAAATATAATATACGGTCATGTTTAAGAATTAACTTCCGCTTTTTTCTTAATCGATCATTTGACCCAGGGATCTAGATCTTGCGTTTTGACTATACTGTCCCTTTTTGTAGTAACTTCCTTTAGAGAAGTTATAGATAATGTTTAGAGGAATCGAAGCAGAGGAGGAATCGAAATAGAGCAGGAAATGAAGTAAAAGTCTATCTCCAAAACCTAGAACTTAACTTTGTTCCACCCCCCTCCTTTCTAATTCCATATCATCTCTTACCACCGTTACGTTGATGATATCCTAATAATATTTCATTCCCGTGCTACCTCCCCTGATGCTATTTCTACTATTTTTATGTGTATTATTAGAAATTTATGAAGATCTCAACAGATTGTGTGAGAGAGCAATATCCTTGCTGCTAAACTGGTACTGTCAATATGAACAACTAGATTCAGGGCATGATTCCACGCTCTGTGACTGAATACAACTCTACTGAAACAGTTACATGGTGATGAGAGATGTTGATGAGGCTGTAGACCGAGTTCTTCAAGTCTCTTAACCCATGTATGAAGTATATTTTAATTGAGACAGAAATAATTCAATACTCATAGGAGCCTTTCTTTGATATTCTAAAATGTTGAGGATGCAACGTCGAATTTTCCTGGGTAAACCCAATTGGACAAAAAATTCCAGTGCGAACATTTTAAAGAGTTTCTTTTCGTTGTTCCAAAGTGGATATTTAATTTAATAACTCTAAGGATTTTTCATGTGTTCTTATTTACATTTAAATTCAGATATTGCAAAATTTCTTCAAACAAACAGCCTGAGCAACGCCGGGCATATCAGCCAGTTGTAATATTAAAATGCAACCACAGAAATCGAAATGACAAATTTGACACATTCATATTAACTTAATAGTACCTTTAAAACATTGGTATTTTGCTTTTCAATGCTGTACTCTTATTTTATTTAACTTGTTTTCATATTGGAAATCGATAGAGAAAATTCAACAGGAAAGGAAGAGCAATATGGGTAAAAATATTGAAGAGGGTTGCACTGTTATGGAACAACAACAACAACATGAAAACTCTGCTGTCGTCTGAATAAAGGAAACATTTCCGTCGTCAGGGATACAAACTTCAGATACTAATTAAATTCTCCTTCTTTGCTCAAAATATTTTGCTTTCATATCATTTGAATCATAGCAAATGAAAACAAATTAAAAGCACCATCAGAATAAAGTGTAACCTAGAAAGAGTTTGTGTTCTTTCAGCAAAAATAAACAGTAATTAAATTAGGATTGTGGAATCAGCATCATAATTTAAAAATTTTTTCTCCAATTTCCAAATTAAATTTTTTTTAAATTGTGTTGAAGTAATTTGCATGCAGTTGCATTTTGTATTGAATAACATTTGTATAGAAGTTTTGAAAATAAACAAATTAAACACAATTTAATTACACACATAGTAATTTAAACTTAAGATAATTTTACGGACTACTTTTCATCATTTCACGCGTCAATATTGCTAACAGTTACAACAGAGTCTCTTAAAACAAGAATAGATACTAGGCCTGTTAACAATAATAAGTTTAGGTTAACATATGAGTTCTTGCGTTTTACAATAACATGCATATTAATATCACATCTTGAAATTCAGAGTTCTATAATTTTTTTAAAATATAACCAGCATAATTTATTAAGTAAATAAAGTGTTTGTAAACAAACAGCCAAAACTGTGGACCCTTGGTTAACGAGAAAAAAAGGAAAGAAACCACTATTCCACATAAATGATTTTTATAAAATAAAAATTCATATGTACATTTCGGAGCTCTGTCTCCTTCTTCAGTGAGAAACAACATGTGAAAATAACAAATAACAAGACCACTACACAAGGTGTACGCAAATGATTGTTCCGGTTTCATGATTTTATTGTAAGTGTAATATTTAACATATCATCATGAAATTTTGAAAAATACATAGAGCAAGTTTCTTTAAAAAAGTGCGGCGGATCTATGTTTCCGTTTGTGGCTGTTAGAGGGCTACAACTGCAAAATTGATGGAGCAGTCGTGTCGGAAATGATGATCAAGGAAGCTACTATGACCTCCACGCTCCCTGACCTCATCGGAAACAAGTGATCGGGAGGTCATGTGAGGTGGCATCGAGCGCCGCTAGAGATTACCGGCAGCGTCCCTCACAATACCTCCCCATGAGAAGAACGGGAAAGTCTCGCAATTGGCAGAGAAGTGGCATATGCAAACGAGGATCGGTAGGAATCAAGATAAAAAAGTGGGCAGGAGAAAAACGAGGTTAGCATTGAAAAGTCTCTGAGAAGAGGAGGAAAAGGGAGGCTGCCCTACTTTCACCACGAGCCAAGATGTTCAGAGAATAAGCGCAGCTTACACGGCAAATGGAAGCAAGAGAAAGGCCCAAGCAAGCATACGGGTTTGAACTCAATGGAAACCGCAAAGCAGAGGCATGTAGACGCTGTGAAGCGGACACCGATAGTTTGTGTAAAAGATACACAGGTCAAATCTTTTATGCCTATGAGAGTGTTCTTTGGTAAGTGAAGGAGTCCATCGCCCCCCTCCCGGCCCAAGTTCGAGCGATACGTCACCCGTCATGATTGGAACCCTTTCGTCACTTTTAGCTCACTTAAGGAGAGATACGGGAATTTCTGCGAGCAGCGTAGCTTAAGCCCCACTTCAAGAAGTTCGTCAAAGAACAGTTCGCAATAGTCCGGAAAATATTTGTTTATCATTGCATACTATACACGTTAGCAATTTAGACATTCCTCCTTGCGCTAACATCGAGTCGCGTAGAATTGGGCAAGTTTGGTCAGAATGTAGTGAAGCATTAAGCTACGAATAAAAGCTACGGACACAGGGATAGTTTCTTAAATATTTATTAACAAAACATTGAAAATAAATGGTCGCTTCTGACACGAAGGAATCATAAAGGGATAATATTCTTAGCTATTAAAGATAATAAATTTAAAGCTTGCCTTTAACCTTAAAGCCACAATTAAGAACATTAGAAATCCTCAATTTTAGCTTGAAATATTAATGACATAAATAAAATTAAAAATAAATGGATAAGTATTCAAATACCCCGTTAAGAATAACAATTTCCTTGGCCATATGAATCTGTCATTTATTAAGAGAGTTTAATATTATGAAATTATTATAATTAAACTTATAGGAGCTAGAGTCCCATCCTCCTAATTTTTGACCAGGATCTCTTCCTCTAAACTTTTGCTGTAACGGAAAGCGCTTATGTAATGCATTTCAGGATTCTCGAGCAGTTGATTTTTCTAAGAATAAAAGATTAACATTTGGTGTTAGAATCCTTGTCAGCTAGCATTCTATGTAGGGTTATTAATCAAACATTGACCAAACGATACGCACAGCAATTAAACGAATTAGAAATCGAATGGTGGCAACGAAATTGCTTAATGTCAGTATATATAAGTTGGTGAGGAGGCAATAGCGAGATTACCTTAAGCTTGGGGGAAAACTGCCCCCAAATCGTCTGTTAAGAATGCTGCAATGCCCGAGGGCATAGCAATAGATGCAGGCTCGTCTATGGCTTGCGAAGGAAGAGGTTCGCGGGTGCGAACTATGACTTGTTCCAAGCAGCTGGGCACACTTTGAATCAGACCCACTGCATGGAAATCGTTGACTGCGACATGGGAAGAAAGGCAAAGCAATACATGTCTGCTGTGCTGAAACATGGGCAAAGTTTCTCCACAACCTAGCGAATCCTTATTCCGGACAGCTGTCGATCGCTCCATGCTTATGCACGTAGAGCAGTTCCTCTCCTAATTTACGTTTAACTCCTGAGTATCCAGCCAAACGTTTTTCTCCATGCTGGCTTGGGCGACGACCTTTTGCACGTCCCTGGGTGGCAGCTTCACTTGTCGAGTCCCGTGGTGAACTTTCTTAATGGCTGCAACAGGTGATAAAGGGATAGAAGTATTATTACCAGTCAATAACACATCTGTTTTAGTCCCACATTCATTTGTTGCACACGCATTAACTATCGCGGATAGTTGCCAAGGATTGGAGATGGCATGAGGAAACGTCCTCTCCTGTTGCTCGCCAGGATCGCTCTCCTGTAATTTCGAATTTCCCGCCACCATTCTATCAATCGAAGCACTTTTCCTTCTATGACGCTTCAAGAAACGCATTTTAACTGACTTAGAAGGATTGTTTTGTGTGCTTTGCTTATCAAGAGATGGCGCTACTTCGGAGCTCTCAAACTTAAACTTAGTTTCGCTTTCGCGCCACTCCTTTCTCTGGCTCTCTTTCTCAACTGTCACGATTGATCGTGACATCCTCCCCCACCCCCTCGCGGATTTGCGGGAGAGGAAGTTCTTTTGCTTATGCTTTACCGTCAAATATTGCTGTTCAGCCTTTGCCCCTCTTTTAACTTTCTCGCGGCATGCATTAATTTCTTTTATTTCACTTCTTTGCGTTTTGAAAAACTGCGATAATAGTTTTTTGCATCTATGTAGGTTACTTTCCGGCTCCCAAGTGGGTTTATTTACGATTGGGCTTAAATACCTTCCCACTGGACAAGGAATTTACGATTGGGCTTCTTCCCTTTAACATCGAGTAGATCTTTTACTTTATATATGTCTGCATATTGCGGATCAGGTATGGGCCCTGTACTCTTCTGGAGCTGTTTCCGCTTTACTGGTACTTTCTTAAGAAAGGAACCATGGAGTACTTTATTCCCTCCCCAGTTTCAAAAATTTTTAACTCTGGCTGATACTTGTTCATAACTTGTATTATAGTAAATGAACCCACATATTTACTAAAAGCAGTGGCTACGTACAGTGCAACCTGGTACGCCTTCCAATCACTACAAAAGAAGTGGTAAGCTGTATCTATCAACGGAATCAGATGTCAAACTAACTCAAATACCAAAACAAGCAACATGGCGGATTCCCATCGCATAGTGGAGAAATGGAATGATTTAAACAATTTTATCTTAGCTTCGAGCAGCTAATATGGGATAGAATGAAATTGTTAACAGCGCCGATCATCTGCAAGTCAAGAAAAACTACATTTCCTTCAAATTTACTAGCTCTGTATATCGGTCACAGCACGTAAATGTCCCTTTCCCCTCAAGCATTCTCTTCTGTTAACTGAAGTTAGCTCTGAATGCTTCGTTGTCTTCATTTTGACTCTATTGCAATTTATTTCATGTAATAGATGAAGGAGGTTCTTCTGTTTCTGATTTAATTTTAGTGAAAATTATTCCAGGCCCCTATCAATGTTTTGAGCTGCAGATAACATCCTTGATTTTTTTATTTTTATATTCTAAATAATGGATTTATAATTATTATAACTATTCATGTAGTCAAAAGGCAATAGATTCATTATTATTATAAAAATTCCTATTTTTATTATAAATATTCCTTTATTGAATAATAGTGTTTTACAAATCATTTTTTTATAATTTTTATTTAGTTTCATACTTCCAAACATAAATGCCAAATAAATTATTATAGCAAAAATAAAAATAAAATAAGTTATTACAAAATCCATTTAATATTCACTGGACATGTTTGGATTTCCAACAGATGAATTTTATAATGCGGTTCTTCGTTCTTATAGAAAATAATTGCTTATAAACATTTAACAATGATTAATTTAAATTTCTATAACTGGGGATGAGAGAAGATAACTCTCGAAAACGTTCTGTTAATTAAACTTAAGTTTGTTTTATAAATTTTACATTTTTTTACTGCACCAGAAAGTGATTATCATCTTAGTACTGAAGCAGTCTTTGGACATTAAAACGGTTGGATGACCAGCTATTCTATTAATTTCTGTTTTCACCAGTAGACATCCTGCATTTGATCTATTGTGGACATCCCAATATTAATATGCAAAAGAACCAAGTGTTGCATCCTAAAATTTATCTGTTGGAAATCCAAAGACGTCCAGTGAATATTAAGTGGGTTTTGTTATAATTTATTTTTACTATAATAATTTATTTGGCATTGATATTTGGAAGTATCAAACAAAATAATAATTATAAAAAAATTAAAAAAAATTTTATATGAGAAATTGTAAAATTCTTAATTTTAACTGTAAAATGACAAGTAAAAATAACCATTATTCAATAAATGAATATTTATAACAAAAATAAGAATTTTTTTATAATAATAATGAATATATTACCTTTTGACCAAATGAATAATTATAATAATTATAAATCCATTACTTAGAATAAAAAAATTAAAAAATCAAAGATGTTAATCTGGAGCTCAAAACGGTGTTGGAGGCCCTGAATAATTTTCACTAAAATTACATCAGAAACAGATGAAACTCCTTCATCTATTCTTGATTACATGAAATAAATTGCAGTAGAATCAAAATTTAGACAGCGAAGCGATCAGAGCTAACTCGAGTTAACAAGAGAAGAGAATGCTTAAGGGGAGAGGGTATCTATGCGTAGTGACCTATATATAGATCTAGTAAATTGGAAGGAAATGTAGCTTTGCTTGATTTGCAGATGATCGGCGCAATTAACAATATTCATTTTATCCCATATTAGCTGCTCGAAGTTAAGATAAAATTGTTTAAAACGTTGCATTTTTCCACTATGTAATGGGAATCAGCCATATTGCTTGTTTCGAAATTTGAGATAGTTTGGAATCTGAATTTGTTAGTAGATGGCGGTACATGTTGTCACTTCCTTTGTAGTGAATGGAAGGCGTACAATGTTGCACTTTATGTAGCCACTGCCTTTATTAAAATCTTTTTTCCTATTTGATGTCTCAAAGGATGCAAGATGTGCAGCCCAAACTAAGACTTTGTCATCCTCCTTTAATTTCCAGAAGGAGTGTCACTTGTCAAAATGCTTCTTGTATGTATCATTTGCTCGTTGATATTTTTTTGGCTAGTTTTAAAAATTTGGCTAGCTTTACTGAATATGTGCCTGCGTTCTTGTCTACCCCCACATATTTATTTATTTATGGTAGGATAATGATTTTCCTGCATAAGTCGAATAAATATGGGGTCATACCTGTAGTCTCTAACACGGAAGAGTTTATTGCAATCTCCACCACAATCAAAAATTCTTCCCAATTGGTTTTGTTTCTGCATAGTATCTGGATCACTATTTGGTTGGTCCGTTCCGATTGGCCATCCGACTCCGGATGGTAGGCACTTTAGAATTTTAACATAGTTCCCAGCATTTTAAAAATCGCTCGCCAGATGGACGAACCCGTGAATTTTGATATTATCCACCAGAAGTCGGGTGGTCTCTTCGGCCATAATAGAGGACTTACAAGCGAACAGTCTCACTCTCGGTAAAAGGGTGGATCATAATACTGTTTCTATTGATTAAACAGGTGGTGGCCTTACAGTATAACAGAGGGACATCAGGAGTTCCAACTAGTTTTGCCATTTATTCCCGGGTTTGTCAAGGATACATACAGCAAGAGGCAAGCAAGCCTTTATATACAGAACAGTGGTACAAATTATGCAAATACATGAACCAATATGATACAAAAGAATTAAAGAGGATATGATGGCTAATAGACTTAAAAGAATAAGCACAGATTTTTGAAATATAATGGCGTTCACTCTCATAGTATTCCATTGGCTATTATATTTCAAAAATCTGTGCTTATTCTTTTTATTCTATTGGCCATTATATCCTCATAAATCCCTAAATGACCTGCAGTAGGGTTGCTGTGTAGTGTTTTAATAATGGTATCAGAAATTTCATTGATTTTGGGTAATACCAGCTTTATAGACGCTCGTGTCTTTTTATATATCAAGCAGTGTTCCAGAAAATACGGATCCTGTATTTTGTTTAAAAGAGCTTTGGTCAATTTACAATCTTTATAGCTCCTTTTTATTTGGTCCACCAGCCTGCCTTGCAGCACCCAATTAACTAGGATTCCTGCTATTACCGATTTCTCTTTTTCTTCCTCTTGTGCTTCGACGATTTTATCCACCATACCTTCCTCTTTTAATATGGGTTTTTTCAAATTCCTTTACCAATTTTTTTCGCATCAGTACAGCTCGTAAATATCCTGTCGGTATAGGAGATAGCATCAGCTAGGTTATGAGATGTTTTTCCTAATAATTGACTTTTAATATGTTTCGAAAAAGCCTTAACTTATAATTCAACTTTGGCATTTTCTTCATAGCCCTGTAAATGGCTAGCTAACGATTTAAAGCTTATATTAAATCGTTCAATATTTTGTCTGATATAGGCCATATTAGAGAGAATGTTGACTATTGCTTTTTCTAGTTCATGTTTCATCTCCTTTTTCTTTTGCCCCATTTCTATTTCTGATAACTTAATAGGATTTATCTTCAAAACTAAAATTCACAAACGAGGCAATCTACAGTCTTAAATCCTAACAGTACCCACAACCTAAATTATCAAAAAGATCTTACTAATAGAATCTATCAACTGGCGTCAATACATCAAAACTCTAAAGCAATGTCCTTAATCTATACCGCTTTACCGTAATCATAAATGTTTATATGCAATGCCAATAGACAATAAAATGGATAGTAGGCTACTACCCCAAAAAAAAATTTTTTTGTAGATAAATTTGAAGCAAGTGCAGTAAGCAGACTGTCTGCGGCTTAGTAGGAAATTCAACCGTAACACTACAACGCCTATTGATGCAAGGCTAAGACTCGCAATTCCCTATGAAAGTCTGCTGAATCCAGGGAAAAAAATCTCCCTTCGAAAGCGTTAAACTCGTAAAATTACGGCATACAAATAGTTCTCTCAATTTGGGTGGGTTGGGTGGGGAGGGAAAAAATCTAGGTTCGTGGCCTTAAACCATGCTCGCTAACAAATAGAATCTATCACATGTGTCACGTAGAATTGGGCGAGTTTGGTCAGAAT
>JAHWFO010040526.1:165469-191031 GCA_023313115.1 Rhysida immarginata
TAATAATAATAATAATAATAATAATAATAATAATAATAATAATAATAATAATTAATAATAATAAGCCCTGCATTTGCACTATCTATGATGATGCAGTAACAATGTATTGCATTTTAATGTGGAGGCCTTCTCTCTCGGCGGTCACGCACTATCTCGGATGTTAACAATCAGTGTTTTCCGTTTGTTGGAAACAATGAAGGTTGGATTATTGGAACTACGTCACTTCCGTAACGCGAAAAACGTTTCACTCTAAGCATTTCACTCCTCAAGTCGTTGTCGTCGCAAAGAAGTTTCACTTCAAAAATTCAAAGCAACTGCTTCTGCTGGTAAGGTCATGTCCACTCTTTTTTGGGACTGTGATGGTGTCATACTCATTTAAGTGATGCCGAGAGGCAGCACCCATAATGCTGAGGCGTATGTGAACACATTAACCAAACTCAAGAAGCGCTTCCAGTGACTTGGACGCCATAACAACAGAGCTGATTGTTTGCTTCAACACGATAACGCTCGCCCTCACACCAGTTATCGCTGTCGGATCAGATCACGAAACAGAGTTGCACATTGTTACCCCATCCACCCTACAGCCTTGACCTAGCGCCCTCAGACTTTCACTTGTTTTGGGCCATTGAAGAATGCCGTTCGTAGAAGACATTTTGAGGACGACGAAAAGGTGATTCGCACAGTGAAGACATGGCTGCGTGAACAGAACAAGAACTGGTACAGACAGGGCATACAGCTGGAGGAAGGCTATAGATCGGGAAGGAGATTATGTGGAAAAAATAGGGAGTGTAGAAGAGACATCATTCTTTCGTGTGTATAAGTTTCATTGTGTTCAATAAGCAATTGTTGAAGAAAAAAATTGTGGGGCTACCCTCGTACTTGTGCTTTCTTAAATCTGGAAAGTTTGTTGAATCGTCTGTGGAGGGGGGAGGGGCACATTATTATCCTTTATTAAAAAATTTTGGTGAATCTACTCCTCTGGTGACATCAAATAGTAGTGCGATATTTCTTCTGGTCATATAAGTTTATGAGAGATATCGTTAATTATCGATTACGGAAGTGAGCGCACCTCACGCTGCTCCTTTAAATCGCATCAGAAAGTTTCTGTGTGGGTTCTGCTTCGGGATTTACGAAGACACGGATAAGAAGGCTATCTGTTCAAGAACTGCATTTACTTTTATTATATTCAAGTCAAAGTAATTTAGCTTCCACTGTAATATTCTGCAAATAAAGCATTTTCTATTTTTTCCTCCTTAAGTTCCGTCTCTGTTCTCTTACCACGTGACATATTGTTGAATTTTTGTTGTAATAATGTCCGACAATTGAAATGGCCATCACATTTCGCGCAAACTGAGGCTGAATAGACTATACGACAATGGTAGACGGCCATGGACAAGCTGGGAACTATACTGAGGGACTGAAAAGGAAATCTGTGGTGCGCTGTTCTTGTGCTAATCTGGAGCATTGTGGTCATTATTAATCCTCGTATTATAGGACAGGGTCAATATTTTATTTCTTTACTCGGAAATTTTTGTAACGCGGGAGTTTATTCATAAGAGGCATTTACTAATAATTTAACTAAGAAGTTGGCGAGACCAATAATACTTATTCGTTCATCGTGGGTGTTCGTTTAGAGAGAGTTCGTAAGGTAGAGATTTTACTGTACTTGATATGTTTGTAAACTTTTTGAACTTATTTTATATAATTCAATAAACAATAACTACACTGCAAAGGATATGCACTATCTTGATATTGTTAATTAACAAATAAATAATATTCTAAAATTTATTCTTTAATTTTATTTAGAAAACTAAGGCGTTTCAATAAATACAAACTTGATTACTCTTCTCTGGTTGGGGCTGAATTTTAATCGCCAATTGTGGTTAGAAAGAAAATTTACAACTCATTACATGAAGGAAACTCCTCACAGAAATTCAATTACAAAATGGATGAAGAAAATTCAAAGAAAGTAGCTCAGTTAAAGAAGAACCACCAAGAACTGAATGGCAAGGGAGACAGCGAGAAGAGCAAACTTTTTAAATTAAGTTTGCTTGAATTCGAAGATTAAATGCACTACAACCTGAATCAATTACTTTTCGGATGAATTCTACAGATTGTTTTCGTTTTCATAGAATTAAAGTTATTTTTAAAGTACACCAGGGATATCTTATGCGCTCTTCTACAAAAAAATCATCGAGGCACCCGGTGAAAATGATCTGCTCAAGACGATTTTTTTGCAGATTCTTTTCACAAAGGATTAAATTTCTGTGGCTAATGAAAATTTTGTGGAGACTATTGCTCCCAAGCAGATAAAGACATTATTATTCCTTGTGTCCTAAGATGGTATCTCCTACAAGAGAAATTTCCTCTTAATGATATGTGGTTAATCCTGCAACTAATTCTGTTATCCTTCATGGCACGCATTTCTCTGGAAGTGATGCCCAACCTCTTATCTCACTAGCAATATCCCCAGAATTTTTGCCAATCGAGCATGTGTCCCCATGACGGGTTATCGATGTCACACATTACAGAATATCAGTAAACTCGAGCAAAACTTGCAGAACATCTACATTTTCGATAGGATGACTTGAAGGGTTCCGTATGACTCCAAACGGCGGCGTATAACGGTTAGCATCGCTGTAGAAGGTGGTTTTTACAACACCCTAACATGTAACTTTTACTTTTTTGCTTTTAGTTATTAATGTATTGCACAGTGGCGGCTCGTCCATAGGCACTGCGGTACTGCAGCACCCCCAGTTTCACTTTCGATATCGATAAAATTCAATATAATGTGTCTTTTTTTTTTCTTTAATACTATTCTTATACATCTATATTACATGATCCTTAAGCTTAATAACACAAGCTATTCCCTAGTGCGTTAAAAAAATTACAATTTTCCGACGCAGCACCCCCAGAAAGTTTAGCTACAAGCCGCCACTGGTATTGCATGATGTTCATGTTGTAATTATTTCATTATCTATGCATCTACACTCCATTTGGTGAATTTCGTTACGAACGGACGATTTCTTCAGGGTGCTTTTTAGATTTTCAAAAGCATGTACAAGGTGTGGCAATTCCAAATGAAAATTCTGTTCAAAGTAATCTCTACCAGATATAATCCACTTTTGAGCGCGTTTTTGTAAAACAACTTACGTTTTTGTAGATTTGTAAAACAGCTTTTAAAGTCTTCGGACGGAATCCTCTTGATTTCCGATGTCACGTTTTTCTCGATGTCGGAAACGTCTTGAAATCGGATACCTTTCATAGTGTTTTTCATCTGTGGGAACAGGAAAAAGTCTAGAGGGGCCAAAACCGGTAGTTGAGCTCTATGATGCCTGTGTTTGGCCAGAAAATTTTCACATTTATGGTGGTATGCGGTGGGTATTATCATGAAGAAGAACCCAACTTATTACAGTCCAATTCATCCGCAAGCATACGAATTGTGATTCGGTGGTCAGCAGTGGCAAGTTTTCTGACTTTCTTCGAGAAATGGCCTTCGGACGGAAAGGTCTTCACAGCCACCACGAAAGCGACCATACCATCCGAATGTACTCGTTTGGGATAGGGTATCGTTCCCGTAGGCAGTATTCAACATTTTGTGTTTTTCCGTAGACAATTTGCCTAACTTGAGGCAGAATTTAATGCAAGCTATAATGCGTGTCTGAATATGAATCCTTTACGTTACTAAAAAAGCTATGCAGCTGCATGCGATAGGTAACTCATACAAAACTTATCTGGACAAGTTGAATTTTTGTTTACACTACATCTCTAGTTTTTAATTCCAATATTTCAACAATCTTGAGAGAAGGTAGGGATGGAGCTTAACTATCCGTATGCTTATAGTAAGCGGTCATAATGTTTCTTGTAAGGAAGCTTCCAAGACACAGTAGCAGCTTGCAAACCGGAGGAAAATAAAAGAGAAAACTCTCGTTTTCGAGTTAAACACCTTCCACATCCTACGATTTCTAAGTTGCTTGTCGCATAATAAGTGCGCTAGGTATGCGGCCGATACATCATCACTGATGTTTCCACCGTAATCAAACAGTACGTTGATTTTTAGTGTGTACTGACCATTGTTCCATTCGCCAATGTTGAAAGTTTTTTTGAATGGAATTTAGGGAGTAATTACAAAGGGGATACATGGGACACAGGGTTTATATCCTAGGTCAACCAATATAATCGGTTCACTCACGTTTGTAGATGACGGGCAGGGAGAAATATTATTGTTCACTCCTCCACAATACACCATGCAGAGAGCATGGGGTCTGCTTACTTATGCTGGATAGTTATATCATACCATTGTCTACTCATCTTAAGTATAATCGCCGGCTGTAAAAACCAATAGGAAGATATTTCGAAAGGTTGGAATCGGATCAGACTTTGTTGGAACTTGCACCTGTGACTTTAAAGAAAGCTTATTGGTCATCGTGTTGGGAGGACTCTGACACAGTTACATTGGATGTTAAATCAAGGAGCATCTTATTAGTATTAAAAAATAAGTTCTTTAGTTGGTTTAGTAATAGTTCAAATAAGTCTGTAATAATATATTTAGCAGAATCAATCACAACTTTACTGATGGTTTTGGTGATCCTGTGATAGGTCAGTGAGTGGTCCGAGTAGGTGGTGGCACATAGTTGGTTAATTTTGAACAATATATGTTGTAATAATTGTTCTGTGGAAGTCATTAAAATTGTCTTTTGATGTCGAATCTTGGCTCAAGATGGCAGTGTAGTTGTGGATTTGCTTTCTTTCCAACATTTCGATGGCATATTGACGTTAATACATTTAGTTAAAAACTTATTACTTCCTTTCTGGCTGCTTGTGAGCTTTACGGCCAATTCATTATTTACTTTTTCAAGTGAGTCTTCTCAACCAACACTACCTAGAGAAAAGGCTTGTGGACGGAAACGTCATACATTGTTACAAAATCATAAAAAGTCATGTTTAATCGTATTTCTACCAATAATCAGCCCTAAATTAACAGGCTTTCTATTTAGGTGGTGTTGCCGCAACTGATGTTTAACAATAATGGACTTACATTGTTGAGATGAAGAACACTTGGGTTACAACAATGTCACTCTATTGTTGCTGAACACTCACAAGGGAACAACACGAACATGTATCTCACAGATTCCCACCAAATTGAAATATGTTACTGATCTAAAGCTGCTATTGATGCTTGCAAAATAAGAAAATGCGATTTTTGTTTCTTTCAAATAAACCGAGAAAACGAAATATTTTGAGCCCATCTAGCCATACAAAGACTCCATTGTTAAAGCAGTGTGTATGCGTATTATTGCGTTTTCAACTTCTTTCTTCACTGCTCAACACTACGTACGAATCCACTTCACCTGAAAGCAACACTATCGCTTCCAAGGTATGCTTGCACGCAAAAAAAAAAAAAAAATGCTCATCCAATTACGTGCATGTCCCTTGTCAGTTGAGAAGTCTCAGCTGATAAAGTAGATAAAGAACTGGCCCTTAGTATGTCAGTAGAATATCTAGAATATCTATATAGGGCGTGAAATGCGATCATTATTGATGCCCACGTTTACATCAACTTTATTGAGTGCCACCAAAGTTCAAAAACTCTAACCGGTGAGAAGAGTTAGCAATTGGTCGAGCATAAATCATGGTGAGAAAACTGTAACGTCATTTTAATGCGGTCGAAAAGGTAGATAGTGCTCCAGTGCCTAACTGGTTAGTCTATCCGGCCTAACCGAGAAAAATACGGTTAGTCCAGTGAGAAATTCTTCTCACCGGGGAGGATTATTGACATCATGCCATATTGCCATGAGCCGCAGATTTTCTTTTTATTATATAACAATAAGAATCCCGGGGTTCTAATATATGTGTGTGTGTGTGAGTGTGTATGTGTGTGTGTGTGTGTGTGAGAGAGAGAGAGAGAGAGAGAGATAGAGCGTTAATTATTTACATTTCCTATTAGTACTTATGAAAAATTTGAAATTCAATAATAAATTATTCAAAAATGTTATCTCTTCTCTTCATTTCTAAGTCGTTGGTTTTATTTTGCTGTAGCTTTAATCATATATTTTATGTTTTCCATTTTCTTTGATATCCTACCATTCATTCTATTTTGTTCTTTTCAATTGATCTCTAAAAATAACTTACTATCATGCCTTGCAATGTTGCGTTTTCATATAAATAAAGAAAATGACCAGTTTTCGGCCATATCTCGTCAGCCCTAACCTGATGGGAACCTTGCAGTGGCATCTGATGGTTATTAAAATAAAGAGGGCATACATTAAGTTTTATTTCAATTTAGAAAATAGGAAGTAAGGAAAAAAGAAGTTTCAGAGTAGAAGAAAAGTTATTGTTCTGCTTTATTCCGACACAACTCTCAACATCTGGTTGTGACAGGAATTCTTTTGGAAGGAGAAAAGTAAAAAGTTTTCCATTTGCGTTTCGAATGCTTTTAAAAGGTTGTTCAACAAATATTTGTTCAGACGCATTGACTTTTTGGCCTTGCAAAACTAGGGATTGGTGATTTATTTTGAAAAACAAACATTATGAAAAATAGATTTTCTTTATACGTTACAAATAAATATAGGCTACGTTCAATTTGTGTCCGCTTTCGTAGAGTACTTCTAAATATGTCGAATACGTAAGGAATAAACAGCACTCTAGAAAAAGCAATTAGCAATATTTACTGATTTCCTTGAGATTTTTAAAAATATACTGCCATTCAAAATAAACTTTGCTGTTTTCCGAATAGCAGTTTACTTTTAAAAAATTCAAAGAAATTCTATTATTTACTTACTCTATAACATTGCTTATTCTCTAAAATACCTTAAAATACTTTATTCTTTAAAATAATTTAAATAGCTAAATACTTTTACGATTCAAATGTCTGTGTTCAATGGAACGAAGAAATGGAAAATATAAAGTTTAGTGAAAAAATAAAAAATGATCATCGTGTAAGATACACATATTATACAAAATGGAAAGGAAAGACCAATTCGCAACGAGAAAACTCAAATACACAAGATTATAAAGAAATGCTGGAAAAACTATAAGAGTTTAAAATGAAAATTCAACCAGATAGAATTAGTTACTATTAAGTTAATTAGTTATTCTGCCAATTCTACATATTTTATTGCATTAGTAGCAGCCTGAAAAACTTTTTGAAATCGTGTAATAAGATTAAATTATTTCTTCTATCAGAAAAAGCAATAGACAACAAAAGCGGAGAAAGATAGAAACATGTAGCTAAAAGGGGCGTACACGTAGTTGTACGACGCATTTTTTTTTTTATTTTTTTGCGCAAGCATTCCTTGGAAGCGATAGCGTTGCTTTCAGGCACGATATAAGAAGGAAAGGTAATCCGACGAACAATGGCAACATTGTTAGGAGATGTTTACAATCTTGTCCGTAGTTCGCGAGGTATTTCGCAGAGGGCGCTGTTGAAAGGGAGGCCGTTTTTCTCCTTATGTGTGTAAGGGAATAGCTCGTTTTCTTCTGTATATTTACGTAATTGTTGATTTTAAGGTTTTATTTATTTTCTAGAAATTAAATTAGAAGAAACAAATAGCATTTGAAATAAAACATGTAGGCTTTCTTTTATTACAAATATTTGTCATTCAAATGAATGAGAAGCCGATGAGTGAATAATTTTAAAAATTTCATTAACTTTCAAATTATGTCGTGTTATTATTCTAACATTATTGTTAAGGAATTTCATAATGAACTTACATTTTATAAATCATTGTATTTGATTAATCGTGAAGAAAATATTTCAGTGAAAATTAAAAATATATCGTGAAATTAATGACTCGCATGTTGATTTTTAGAATAAAGTTTATTAAACATATTGAAAGGAGTAATTTTAATCATATTAAGTTTTATATTACATTTGAAGTATTAATAACTTGAAGTAAATGAAATTAAAGTTCTTGTGATTTGAAATCCAATATTAAAGGTGAGGAATGATTTTTGGTGAAACTTGAAGAATTCCAAAAATAAAATTCTACAAGTTTCAGTAACAATCATTCCTCACTTTTAATATTGGATTTCATAAACACAAGAATTTCAATTCAAAAACATTAGACTGACACTGGTGAAATCAGTTATTTATTTATATACTGAATTTTATTTGTTTAAACTTCTTAATAATATAAAGGAAATTTACGTGTTTATTATATACAAGTTACACTATATGATCACAAATATCCGGGCACATGCACGTTTGCGCTCTAGCCACGATTTCATGGAAATCAATAGGGCGTTGCACATCCCTTTGCCCGAATCACAGCTTCCACCCTTCGGGGAAGACTTTCCACCAAATGTTGGTAAGTACTTTCCGGAATGTTCCTCCATTCCTCCCGAAGAGCGAGAATCAGTTCAGGTACAGAAGTTGGCCGATGTGATCTGGCCCGCAAGCGTCTTTCCAATTCATCCCACAGACTCTCTATAGGATTGAGGTCGGGACTTTGTGCCGGCCAACCCATTTCTTCGACCCCTGAGTCCGCAAACCACTGCTGTACACGCCTCGCTTTGTGGCACGGAGCATTGTCGTGTTGGTAGAGAAATGGCCCGTTTCCGAAAAATTGCCACAACGTTGGAAGTGCACAGTTGTCCAAAACATTCAGATAACGGTCGGAGTTCATGATTCCTTGCACAGGAACGAGCTGGCCCAGTCCGTACCATGAAAATGAGCCCCACACCATGACTCCTCCTCCTCCGAACTTGACTGTGGGCTCTGTGCACTCAGGTAAGAAGCGTTCTCCAGGTATGTGCCAAACCCAAACTCGTCCATCGGATTGCCAGAGTGTGTAGCGAGATTCGTCTGTCCACATTACACGTTTCCATTGGTCCATTGTCCAGTTTCTGTGGGCTTTGCACCACTCCAGACGTCGCTTGACGTTGACCCTGCTGATGTGGGGCTTGTGGGCAGCAGCACGCCATGGAATCCCATCGTGTGCAGTTCCCGTCGAATTGTCATGGTACTGGCATCATTTGCAGAGGCGTTTCGAAACTCTGTGGCAATTTTTTCCGCCGAGGACTTCCGGTTGCTGCGGGTGACACGACGAAGCACTCGACGGTCTCTGTCCGTTAGTTTCTTGGGTCTACCGGTTCGTTGTTGAACTGTTGTTGATCCCCGGGTCTTCCATTTCATCATGACATCGCCTACTGTTGACTTGGGTATCTGAAGAAGGCTGGAAATGTCACGCACGGACTTGCCGCATAGGTGACATCCAACGATGGTTCCACGTTGGAACTCACTGAGCTCTGCCGAACGACCCATTCCTGCCAATGTCCAAGCAAAGTTGTGTCTGAAGGTGTGGGAAGCTATTTAAATGATGTGCAAGTCATTATCATGTGACATTGGGCCAATCGATGATCTGTGACGGGTGTCCGGATATTTTTGATCATATAGTGTACTTATTAAAAAATTTAGCTTTTTTCTTTTGTTCCCTTGCAAGTTTTTATATATCATCATTAAACTGCTTAGAAAACTGCCGCATTGTCAGCAACACATAAAAGTGTAACAATTCGGCTACTACATCTTTTTTATGTTCTTCGCAAGGGAATGAAAGTGGAGCAATTTCTAATGTTTTGGCAATAGTGATTTCGTAGGCATTTTCTTTCTCTGCTACTTTGGCAAATTCTTTCTCTGCAGTAGTTAACATGTTGAAAATATTTACTTTAGGATGAATAAGGCGGCCTCTGGTTTTCAGATTAACTAGAGCTGCCTCCTTATGCTCTGAAAATACACCTTCAGATGAAAAAGCATTCCTACAAATCTCACAAGAGCTAATTTTTGCCATTTTTTTGCAAACATAACCTGTAACATAATAAATTATGCAGTCTATAATTGGTACTTCATAGTAATCGTGGCTATGATTGAAGCAGATGACATCTTCAGCTTCCCACTCTGTCGTCGCTATCAGTCCATCTAGCTTTGATTTTAATTTTTCAATCAAAACAGATTTTCTGGAAGGATCCTTCTCGCTGAACGTTGAGATATATTCTTCAAAAGTCAGGTTTGGTTTCTCAAGATTTGTGGCTTCACAGTTTCCATTCTTTGGAGGCTTCAACAGGCTGTATACAGATAGCAACTTGTACAGCTGCAAAAAGGTTGGCATACTTGGGTGATCGTTTTGGCAACCTGCTTGCCGAATGACACCAAAGAATCTCTGAATATAAAATTGATTGCAATGAATAACTTTTGTAAAATATCTCGCGCACATTGCTAAGGTATAAATATGTGTTTTAATGTTATATTAGAAATTTTGAATTTTGTTTCCTCATGGCATTGTTTAAAAAGGCTTCTTTAAATCTTAAGAATCTTCTTATAAGAATTACCTCAATAACATCTTGATTCATTTTTGAACTTAGCACATATTTAAAGTTACAAGAATTTATAAGATAGTCAGACAATTGAATTGTTGACATCAGGGTAACTCTTAAACCCTGTTCAGTTTGGTCGGACAAAAAGAAATATTTTTGAATTGTCCCATTTGTAACCTCGCTTTCCCAGGAATTTAGCCAATGTAAGCATTTCGCTAACACCTGTGAATATGTATGTGAAAGGTCAAAAGTATGTGGAAATGGATACCTAAATAAAATTTATTATAACAATCCCATATAATAATGAATTCGAATTGTGAAAATGTATAAATGAAAGATCTGCATATTACTGAAAATTATATAAATTTCTGATACATAATTTAGATAAATATAATAAAGTGAAAAATATATGAATTTCAGGCTATATACCATCAGGTCTTTTCCTCCGAGTTTTATTCCTTCTTTTGGATGTTTCCTATTCAGAGCATCAAACATCACGTTCATTCGAATGGTAAAAGAAATAGTCGCTGATGAATCTGCCAATTCTGTGCATCCTCGGCTCTTGTAAAATAATAAACCATCAGCTACTGATTGACTGAATAACTGTAAAAATAAAATGAATTAAAATAAACTGTCTGATTAATTCAGTTTAAACTTTATCTTTATTAATGACATTCATTACCTGTGTAGCTAGTTTCACTCTCATTTTTTCACAGTTCGATGGATTTATGTGTTCAGCCTTTATTTTGGGGCATACTCTTAATCTGGCATCATGTTTTTGATCTAACAAGTATAGGTCTGTGTAGTGTCGCCATTTAATAACATCCACATTCACCTGAAGACCAATAAAATAAAACTTAAACATGAAATAACTACTGACATTTCACATATGGTCTAATCAGTAATATATTAAACTTACTATAAAAGTTCCTCTCTGTTGCAGACAATTCCTTATGGTTTTTATCAAATGGGATGCGTCTGAGAATGCATATATTTTTCTGTTGTAATCACAAGGATGAATAAAAAAATTCATTGTATTATGTAATTTTCCAGACACTCCAAGCTGATTCCACATGGATCGGTTGGTTGATGCACCATCACGAACATTTGCCCCAATACTTTCCAATTTTGTTATTGCTTGCACAACTAACTTTGTTAAAACTGAAGAATTTGTTGCACCTTTCATAGAGAAGCAAGCAATGGGTTGCGAAAAGGAACCAGTGAAAGACTGGAAAATAAACACTAGTGCATGATCTGCTAATTGGTTAGATGAAGTTGCCGCTGAAGAAGCATCGGAGGCTGGTGGACCCAAGTTACCGAAATTTACAAATCCATCATATGCCATTGTGTCCATATTTACTGTCATACTCTTTCTTACTTGCATTTCATCAAATATAAGAAGTCCATGCCGATCAATTTCCCTCGTTTTGCTCAACTTCTTCCTGAAAGCTTCAAAAAACTGTTCATCAAAGCCACACTTAGTGTTTGCCATTCGTAAATATTTTCGAATGGTTGAAATGCAAGGCAGGGGAAGAAGTTCATTATCTTTTAAGAATTTATATGCTGAAGGACTTTTAATATGAAATAAAAGACCATCTATAACCAGTCACCAGTGTATCGTCTGCTAGTTTTTGTAGTTTTTTGTCCAATTGAAATACACTCTCTAATTGTTAATTCCTGTCCAGGAGAGAGCTGCAATTCCTTTAGATATGAATCCAATTGCTTTTCATTTATCAGGCTGTATTTTGCCTGCAGAACTTGAAGTTTACTTTCCAAAACTCTCTTCTGTCGTAACAATGTCAGTGTTTTAACATTTTGTATTATTTGTGCCTTTCGTAGAATTTCTCTTTTTTCTTTTGGGCAGAATCCAGAAAGACCTATATATTTTCTTTTTGATGCTAGAGGAGTATTTTGTCTAGATTGATGTCTATCAAGCGTAGAACACAACGTACTGCAGGCTTTACAAACATGTTGGTTGCTGTCAGTGACAAAAGTGCATTTTCTGTGGCGCCACTCACCAAAATGTTTGTAGGCACATACAGGATTTATTGTTGAGCTGTATGTCATTTCACTTGGCCCACCAGCACACACTTTCATTTGATCAAAAATTATAAGTCCTTTTTCAATGTCTGCAACAGTGTGCATTTCGATGGTTCCACTTATGAGAGATATGTTCACAGGATTGTTGTAGACAAAGCTCTTCACTTCATACTTCCCCGAAGCCACTTTATTGAAACACAATTGCTTACATACAACTGGTGGCTGTTCAACTCCTCCAGGACATTTTACCACTTGCAAAAACACTACACTACTAGAACTGCCAGTATTAATTTTATGGACATTCCATGATTCGTTTGGCATCATAATTTTTCCAGCAACGTTATTAAGCACTTGAAAGTCCAAAGCATTAGTAACATTTAAATTTGATTCAGTTACATTTGCAGTGGACATAATTTGTTTCGAAAAAAGTTCTTGTGTCATTTGCAAATGAGTGGACATGCTCCTTATTCTCATCCACATTCACAATGATATTCATTCCACAAACTTCAGTGACTGCAGCCCCGTCTTGATCTGATGTTTGTGAGTTGCTTTTTGTTTTTGATTGTTTATTATTGCTATGGATCAATGGAAACTCTCTTAGAGCTGGGCGCTTTGTTGGCTTACTTATTTTTGTTATGTAGGAGGGGCAATTGGGTAAGATAGATGGAACAGCTTCTTTTTCAAGTCTCGGGTATCTGAGATTCTGGCGCGCAATAATTTCTCCATTTACCTCAACCGTCTTTTCACGTATGGTATGATGTAATGTGGAGCAAAGTGTTTCTCGCACACAAAATCTGCTTCCGTTAGTTCCCTATCGTCTCGTTTTATAGCATTTTTCCACTTAATTAGTAGATCTCCAGATGGGGCTTTGAACATGGAAACATTTTCAGGGCAATTTTTATACCCAGAATTACATCTGGGTACAAAACATTTCTTTCCCATTTTCAATCACTACAAAAAAGCAAGAAAAACCATCACATAAATAAATAAATACATGTAAATAAATGAATAACAAACATATATGTAAGGAATCCAAGATCAAGAGAGAGGCTATATATAATCAAATGCCCCTGAATTAGAATAGTGATTTTTCATGTTATTTTTTAATACCATATACACTATGTGATCAAAAGTTTAGGGATACCAGCATTTCTGCGTAGCAGGCTTCAGATAACAGAAATTAGTGAGCGGTGGCTCCCTCTTATGCTCTAATGACGGCCTCCAACCCTCCGAGGAAGAGTTTTCACCAGTTTTTGGTAATAAGCTGCAATGCCCTTCAGAGCACTTTAGTTCAGCCACGGTAGAAGGACAGCGTGGTCTGGCTTGTAGTCAACGTTCCAATTCATCTCACATGTGCTCAAAGGATTGAGATCGGTGATCTCGGCAGGCCTATCCATTACTTCAACCCCGTTGTGTTGAAACCAGCCGTGTACAGGTCTTGCTTTATGGCAAGGAGCACTGTCATGTTGTACAAAAGAGGCCCATCTCCGAGCTGTTCCCACAATGTTGGCAGTGGTCCAAGATGTCTCGATAAGCAACATCATTCTTCGTTCCTTAACAGGAACAAGCTGACCCAGTCCAAACCATGAAAAAGAGCCCCATACCATGATGCCACCTCCTCAAAACTTCACAGTGGGCACCACATACTCAGGTAGGAAACGCTCTCCAGGCATCCTCCAAAGCTAATTTCATCCATCTGATTGCCAGAATGTGTAGCCTGATTCACCACTCCATAGAATACGTTTCCAGAGTTCCATGCTTCAGTTTCTGGGAGTTTTACACCACTCCAAACGTCGCCTGGAATTGTTGTCATTGATGAAGTGCTTGTGAGCAGCAGCACAATCATGGAAACCCAGGGAATGGAGTTCCCAATGAATGGTCATTGTGCTATCAACAGAGGAAGCAGAATTTCTGAACTCTGTAGCAATCACTTCAGCAGAAGAACTTCGATTGTTCCGGGTCACTCAACGATTTCTGTCTGTCAATTTCTTGGGTCTGCCAGTTCGTGGTTGCACTATTCTTGTTCCCTGGATCTTCCATTTCGCAATTACATTGTTTGTAGTTGTACGGGGTATTTGCAAAATGGTGGAATTCTCACGGACTGACTTGTTGCACAAGTGGCATCCGAACGACCCGTATCTTAATAATACGAAGCAAATATGTGTTTGAAGGCGTATGATGCTATTTAAATAATTTACATGTCATTTTCATGCAAAATTTGGCACATTCCTTGATTTATGAGGGGTATCCCGAAACTTTTGATAACAGTGTATATGCGCAATAGAAGAGAGGTGGTCAGTCCACTTGTCTACATGAAAAATTTATTCTTCTTATATGTATACATTTCAGTCACCAAGTGACCTTCTGATGGACCTGAAACATATAGGTCAAAGCACAGAGACGAATCGAAACCAGTATGAACGTACATTTTGGTGACACTTAGTGACTGAAATGTACACATATATGAAGAATAATTTTTTCTTGTGGACAAGTGGATTGACCTCCTCTCTTCTGTTGCGCAGTAAGTATCCACAGTTTAATAAGGTGTTTTTATTTTTATTTTACTTTAATAGTGTATATGTTATTAAGGATGCTGTTGGCTTGGGAGCAAGCAAGTCAGTTTGTTTTTTTCATGCGGCCTCCAAAGGGACCACATTGTGAATCACGATGTCCGTCGATGTGCATGGTATGCATGGTATAAGAAGGGTACCGTGGCTCTGTGCAGGACTGCCAAAATCTGTGGGACCAGAGAGATAGAAACTATCATAACCATGCCTGGAACATTATTAAAAATTTTAAATTTGATGTTGAAATTGTAAATTTTAAAATTTAAGTAAGAAAATCAGCTTGGAATTGATCTGAATTTAAGCTAGAAAAATTTCATTAAACTAGATGTTTTAAAAAGTTACTATTAAGGCACATTTCTTAAACCAGTTTATTAAAATTACTTTACTACTCGATTATATTAATTATAAAATCAGTTGCTTAATTTAGGGAATGCAGTGGTGTGGCGTCTTTGATTTAGAGTTCTTAATTTAGAAAAGAGTGGCACCATGGCCGTTTACAGGATTTTTTAAAAGGCGGCTTCTCAAAGGGAAGGTTTTATATCATATCTTTTATCTTTGATAGCTCACTAATAATTAGAGGGGCAAGCCTCTGCTAAACCCCAGCCAATCGCAACTGTTCGTATGAATTTTTAAATTCTCCTTTAAAATTTCTTTATTTATAAAAAAATGTTTGTTTTTGTCCGTTTATTCGTCTTAATAATTTTACGTAAGAGTTTTCTAATAACAAAAAACGACGCTTATGTGCAGATAGCATGATTGTCATAAATAAACAGATGACGACTACGATAACCTGTCGCCGCACCATTTTACTCTCGTGTCGTCACCCTCAGCCACTTCTCTTTCATTCGCGCAATTTTCGCCAACAATCGTCTCCTCTTTTCTCATAATTTCATTACAATATTCTTAATAACATAATGTGACATGGGAAAAATATTCTAATAGCGTGGATTTGAGTCGGTATCATAAACTTAAAAAGCACATTGTAAATTAGCTTGATCACTTGCATGGTTATGTGAAGTTCTTTACTTCGGGTGGCATTTAAGAAGTATCAATTAGTATGCATGCTAACATGATGTAACTTTATAAAAAGTGCACATTATTCAGTGATATTATTTCCATTAATAAAATTACAGATTGTAAAACGAAACACTAAAGCCCGCATTTAGAATGAGCACTTGCTCAAGACCATTGTTGAATACAAATTCCATATTACTGAATTTCTACTTAACAATGGTTTGAGGGAGAACATCATTAGTGCTCATTCTGAATACGATTTTAATTTTTCGACGTTATTAATCTCATTTATAACCATACAGGACAAAGCTTGAATACATGACTTTTAAAATGAGCATATAACCTAATGAAATTAAACAGATTTACCTAAACTGATGAATACCGAAGAGCTGTTGTTTCACAAAGTGACCATTGCTTTCCACCGTCTGTCGCTTGGGAATCTGGCCTCCCTGTGCGGAGCGCCGCCAGACACGGACAAGATTGGCACTACGGACAAGATTGTCACATGGTCACGTGGTATCGTCGGATTACCTTTCCTTCTTATACCGTGCTTTCAGGTGAAGTGGATTCGTGCGTATTGTTGACTAGCTGATTACCCGCGGCTTCGCCCGCTATGGTTGAAAGAAAAAAAAACGTGCTATTTCTTTCAATAATACGATTACATACAAAATTTCACAAAAATCAGCAAAATTGTTTTAAGAAAATTAAAAGATTATATAATAACAAAATATATGAAATCCAAAATTGTTCAAATATTGTAATTGGCAGTTATTTACAAAAAATTAATAAATGTTAGTTATGCATAAAAGACCATTATTTTGACACAGAAAGTGTTACTCTAATGCCTTTTTGTCCACCATTTTTTGCCAGGCCATTAGGATCTTAAAGAGATTGCCCTTGTGCTTTGTTAATCGTCATTGCGAAAACAAATCGGAAATTGTAACCTAGACAATTGTTGTCTGGGTGATAGTGGATATAAAATTAATGACAGTCTAGTGCCATTGTATAAATTAATAATTTGGGGGTGTCCAAATTTATCAATATTATTACTGGTCCTACTTTCACATTGAACTTAATGTGCTGGCATTCCAGGTGGGTTCCAATGAATTTAAAAATTCTGTAGGTTAGTTTTCAGCTTGCTCCTTATCCATAATATTGTCAATAGATTTATATGTAATGCAAGAAACTGGCAACTCTTGCAAAATGATGTCGTTTTTTATTTACATTCTCATTCTTTGGTGCAAGAATCGTACATTCTCAAAGCCACTGTCAGTCCTCAGTTTTTGTGGCTATGTTCGGAAACATATTATATATAATTATTTCTCGCACTGACGACAACAGTATACAGAAATCAGGCGAGAGAGAAATTAAACCTGAGGCACTTATGGATTATTTTTCATCTCCAAAACTGAGTAGTTGTTTACAAATTTTATGATTGTGGTCATCAAGAATACGCACCCTCATATTAGTAATTAATTTTTTTGTGTGGACAAATTTTCAAATGGTGGATACTCTGAGGCAAGCACTGAGTTCATCTGCAGATGTTCAATGTTGAATAATTGGAAGGGTTTGGAGAAAATCTCCTGCGAGAAAAACGAGACCCCTCCCATTTTTTTCCAAGATCTTTTAGGTTTCTCATTGTTAGATCTATAAGAATCTTTTACGTTGTACGATTATTAAAAAAAATTGTGTGTCGCGGGACACACGACCGAAGTTAAACTTCAAGTCCATGACAATAGTCAGGGATAACAAGAACAGATGAAGGAACAGAAGTGCATGAAAATACCCCCTCTTCCTTCATCTGTTCTTGGTGAAAAACATTAGATGATGTAATGAGTGAAAAGGATTAGTTACTAATATTGATTAAAACACAATAATTTAAAACATTAAAGATTTATTTAAAAAAATCAAAGTATTTGTAAAAGTTGTTACAAAAGCTTTACAGAAATATAAATAATGTTTTATAATGTACTTTTTTATACAATAAACTAAAATATGAACTTTTTGACATTGAAACGAGATCTCCAGCAATAAAATTAATCACAAAATTATTAATGGGGAGGAAAAAAAAAAGTTGAAAA
Source organism: Rhysida immarginata (assembly GCA_023313115.1). Lineage (NCBI taxonomy): Eukaryota > Metazoa > Arthropoda > Chilopoda > Scolopendromorpha > Scolopendridae > Rhysida > Rhysida immarginata. The sequence goes on from JAHWFO010040526.1 coordinate 183,483, forward strand.
TTCGAGTTACTGCATTGCCAGAACGATGTTAACAAAAAATGACATTACACGCTAGGATGCAGAATAACTTCATTAAATCAACAATCACTGAGATTCGAATTTAACCAATAGTCTTCGCTCCGCAACAATCAAATGTTTTATTCAAATTATTTATTAATTTGAAAACTACTTCACTTTGAAATTTTAAATTCAATTTTATCGATGAAGGCAAAGACGGAGGGTCGATCTTAGAGACATTCCTAGTCTGATTTTCGATGGTCTATCCGAATCTGAATTCAAATTCAAAAAATGCGAAAAAAATGGCAATACCAAACGACCGACTGCACAAATCCATTGTTCATCATCGCTTTGCGTTATTTTATTAAAATTATTTTTGTTGTGGTATGCTATATGGTATATTCACGGTATTTTTTGTTTTTTTTGCTTTTTTGCAGATGTATATGGCGGATTTGATTCCAACTGCTGTCCTATACGAGCTCGAAAATTTCGTACGCATCATGTGACATTTTAGCTTTCGTTATATATTCTTTTTCTTTTTATTTTTGGAATTGCTTCTTCAGTTCGTTTACGAGCTCACTACGCTCTCATGCGTTCTACATTTGTTTTCACATAACTACAATCATAAAAATAATCTAATAAGCCCTGCATTTGCAATGTCTATGATGATAAAGTAATAATGTATTGCATTTCAATGCGGAGGCCTTCTCTTTCGGCGGTCAAGCTCCATCTTGGATGTTAACAATCAGTGTTTTCCGTTTGTTGGAAACAATGAAGGTTGGATTATTGGAAATACGTCACCTCCGTAACGCGAAAAACGTTTCATTCTAAGGATTTCACTCCCCAAGTCGTTGTCGCCGCATAAGAAGTTTCACTTCAAAAGTTTGGACTGTAGCCAAAATCATGCAATAGAAGAAGCTTAACCAATACAGCCTAGAGAGAAAGCCTGCTCACAGAAAAATCATACATTGTTATATCACCTACGGTAAGGACAATTTTGGGCTTAAGATTCGTATAAATATGCCTAACAATACCCTACCGTGGATGATGCAACACCTCCTAAAGAGAAGGCCTGCAGACAAAAGGTGTATACATTGTTACATCATCAAGCGGCCAAATTTAGGGCTTACAGGGTGCATTATGAAAGTAATGCGCATTTTCTGGGAAAAATAGCTTTATTGATCCGCTTGGTACAAATGGTTAAAATTCTTCAAAATAGTCTCCTCCTGTATCAATACACTTGCGGAGATGATTCTGCCACGCCTGGAAGGCACCCTGGAATTCCTCGATTGGAATGTTTTTCAGGAACCTTGTAACATGAGCTTGGATGTTCTCCACCGACTCCCAGTGCTTTCCCTTCAGCTCTCTCTTCAGTCGAGGGAACAAAAAAAAGACACACGGAGCCAAGTCAGGGCTGTAAGGAGGCTGGGGCACAACGGGGGTCTTGCTCCGGGTTGGTGACGACGAAGGCCGTGTGGCTGGGGGTATTGTCGTGGTGGAGCTTGAAGACGTCTTTGATGTCAGTATCTGTTGCATTCTTCCCAAGCCGCACCCAAAACTTGATCGCGTACCGCTGTTCCAGCGAACGCTCCATCATGCTGTGACACAATCGAAAAACAGACTTCGTGCGAAGGCACGTCCTACCGCTCCTACTGCTCGGAGCGAACTGAGACCGGGCGCGTTTGGAAGGGCAGACCCCCTACCACATTATTCGACCAGTCCGAGCGCGCTGCGATGGATAGTCGCGTCACAATAAAATTATACGCATTACTTTCATAATGCACCCTGTATTATTGGTAGAAATACGATTAACAATAGCTGCTTGATGATGATGTAACAATGTATACACCTTTTGGAAGCAGGCCTTCTCTCTAGGAGGTGTTGGGGTGATGGTGTGACAGACCGTTTTTAGTTTAATTTACAATAATCAATTATTGATATAGAAGTATAAAATTCAAGTTATTTTCAAAAAGTAAGGATTAATTTCAAATTACTAATTTGTCAAAACAAACTTTCACAACATTTGTGAATTAAATTAAAATTTAAAAAAATGAAAGATTGACATTAAATTCAGTATAGTGGATTTTAGGTTTCAAACATCATTTAAAACTTACATTGCGTTGTGTATATTTTTTAAAGAGAAAGTTAAATAGAATTCAAAGAATTTACTTCTTAAACAATTGTATGCATAAAACGTTGTTTGCAGATAAGAAAATAAGACAACTAAGATATGCAAAAAATTCTAATATGTTTATTTAATTTTCATCATAAAAAGGCAAAGGGAATTTTAGGAAAGGACAAAATATACAATTAATTAAATGTTCAGTTCCCAAAAGAAAATTAACAATCCCAGAATACAAGTAAAAGAGTCAGAATTACAATTCTGAACAGATATATTAAGTTTCTAAGAACAATCAAATGTGAATGATCTAAAGTGGATAAGTTTCATTATCAGAAAGATAATGTATACAGAAAAAATAATGCATTGTTAAAGTTTCCATAATGATTCTGTGCAAGGCTCAGATTATCTTTTTCTTTCTAGCAATGCAGTTAAAAAACTGTAAGTGAAGTATATGTGTGGCCAACACAATTAAGAAAAAGATCTAAAAATAACATGTACAGGACATGAAAAATAATTATGAAACAAAAATTACTGTTCATAATCATAATAAGATATGAAGTAAGCAAAGCTTACAAAGTATTCACAGATATTTGGCTAAGAATGACAAGAAAAATCTAAGGCTTGAAAAAAATAATTTAAATCAAGCAACAAAAAAGAAATTTATAATACAGAATGCTAAACTACCTTCCCTACCACTACATATTAAATTCAAATAAGGGGCAGAAACTACAAAATAACCCCCCCCTTAAAAATTGTGAAAGGAGTTTTAAGTTACATTTAGCCAAAAGGAGGAACAGAAATAATGACTAAGAAAATTAAAAAAAAACAATTTGGAAAGGTTAAATTGTCCAAATGAAATATAATCTCAGCCCCAATGGGGACAAATTGGAACACTATAGTTTAAGCTCATAGAATAATATTGGGAGTAGGTGAAAACTGAAGCTTACTTCCGAAGAAGAGATGATTTGGCATCGCCAAAAGAATGTGGATCATATTTATTTAGAAACATGTTCATCTCGACAGAAGTAAACAAGTAGAAAATAAAAGTCTTACATATCCTCTAGAAATGAAAAGTTAAAGAATTCAAACAGCAGTTCTTTGTAGACTCGGGAAATAAGTGAAAAAGAAATGATGAAGTGGCCAAAGCTAGTGGTAGTTCCCCATGGTTGCACAGAGGCAGAACAGTGGCAAAAAAATTTGATGCAATTGAATTTATACTTTTGGAGCAACAATTCGAAGGCACACGGCTAGCACGTAATGACAATAAGAAGTCACTCCCAACTGCATGTGTATGCAAATAGTAGAACATCTGAAAAACTTTTCCTCAACAATTAAAGATTAAAATGACATTGTTAGCCACATTAAAAGAATACTAAATTGCCAACTTAACAGAAAGCTAACTATATTATGATAAAATACATCAAAATATTTAATAACAAAATTAGCTTTATAGACAAGACTCTTAATAAAAAAAAGAAAGATAGAAAGGAAGAAAGGGATCCCAACATATCATAAATATAATTGACTAATCAAAAAATTCCTAATGTAACACAAAAAATTCCTATGTAACAAAAAAAAATGTCAAGAACTAAGCTTTTATTAATCTATATATATAAAAGAAGAAACTGACTGAGTGAGTGAGTGATCAACGCACAGCCCAAACCATAAGGCCTAGAAACTTGAAATTTTGTACAGAGATTCTTTACAAATTTTAAGTGAGCACTAAGAAGGGGTTTTTCGAAATTCAACCCCTAAGGGGGGGGGGAAAGGGGGTTGAAAGTTTGTTAACACATTAACTGGTGTTGCACTGTATACTTAACACGTTAACTGGTGTGGCACTACATAATTAACCATATTAACCTCTTTTAGGGAGGGGGGTAACGAATTATTAACAACGAGCATAAATATGATTATGCAATAACAGGACATAGATAAGGCAATGTTTATCGAGGAGGCTAAGGAATCACACGGGTCTCCCTTGAGCTCCCTAAAAACGTCCAGACGACAAGCGAAAATTTGTGTGTTTGGCCAAAACAAGTTAAGAGGAAAAAGGTTTTATCAAACCAAGCTTTTATAATGTTTTATTTAGTGGCAACAATACAGCTTAATTTTGCAACAATAAACAATAGATACATTTACCTCTCGCCATAACGAAATGTACAATTGTTACAACAATCAATTCGTAGTAATGAGTTAGTACCATTAGAACACGAACCAATGAACCGATTTGAAAATTTTTTTCTTTATCATAAATTGTCATCGATTCTGCATAAGTGTGTCAAATTGCAGCTCCCTAGCTTGTCGGAAAGTTGGTTTAATATTGATTACAAGATTTGACCTAAACAACTAACACAGCAAAGTTAATAAAAGCTTATAAAAATGAGAAAGAACGAATATTGATTAGTGAAATTTGCAACTGAAAGATAAAAAACTATCCGGGCATTGGAAATATCTGAACACAGAGCAGGAGGGTATAAGAGCTTCTACGTCAAGGGCAAGGGAAATTTTAAAAGATAGGTCTAAAGTATCCAGTGATGTTCCCCGGGGGGTGAAGATGGATAACATTTTAATCTGAGACAGAACATCAAGAGGGTAAGTAAAGTCCCGGGCAAAGTGTGCAATATAAGTAGGTTCATTAAGAAAGATGGTTCCGTCCCACCTCTGAGAATTATAAAACAAAATGGAATTTGTAACAATACGTAGAATTCCTGTTGTTCGGGCTTTTCTTAGAAGTTAACATTTTCTTAGAAATATATAATAATGATTAGCAACTGGAGATAATGGAGAGTTATCAGACTATTGAGAAACAGTGAAAGATGACAGAGGACGCAGTTCCTTCGTTCGAGCTACGGTTGACGACATAACCAATAACAAAGCATACATGAACTCAACTCTTCAAACCAAAAACCATATGGTGTTATGTCCTATAATAATATTTCAGATTAATAAATGAAAGGTCTTAAGAGGATTTTATTTTCACGCCAAACCTCAGATGTTGATATATCTGATGAATAACCTATTGAAATGCCAGCGAAGAAATGAATGAGTATTGGGCAGAGATGACAAAAAGTTATCTGGGCATCGGAAACATCTGAACAACTGCTTTGTCTATAAACGGAAATTGTAGAATTACTGAAAACAAATTTATTATTTAACTTCATGAGGTTGTTCTGTTTAACCTGCAACTGTAATTATCTCGGGCAACGCCGGGTGCCTCTGCTAGTATTTAATAAAAGGGTGAAGAGTAAAGAAGAATTACTCAACAACTATAAACGACACCATGCCATGAAAATTTAAATGACTTAGAAAGCAAATGAGACAGAATTATATTAAAAAACAAAAAAAAATTACTAAATAGTTATTTAATTATAATTACGAAGATTGAATCAACTTATAGTATAAAAACAAAAACACCCGGGATAAAAGAAAAATACAAGGTGATTATAATTAAAGTCCCTTTGTAAAAATGCTATAAAAAAACAACCATGAGTCCGAATGACTTCAAATTTGGACTGAGCATTCTTGAAGAAGGGGCATTTGATATGGATAAGAAAAAAAATAATTCCAAAATTTATCACTAGATGGCGCTGTAAGCGGCATATTATGCCTAGGAGGATTTGTACTATGCAAATTGAAAGATACGCATGCGCATGAGACATTGCATGTGTTATAAAAACGCAGGCCTCATGGCGTTCTCGTCATATTTGTATCTCAGCAGCTTGCCATGGGTCTGTCAATGAAGGATCGCGCTCTGCTTGTGAAACTCTTTTACAAGAATGGCGACTCTGCCATAGCAGCTTTAAAGAAATTTCGGGTATTAAAGGGAATGAAAAAAGGATGTGGTCCGATGTCTGCAAAGGCTCTGAGGTGTATGATTAAAAAATTCGAAGCGACAGGTTCTTTTGCAGTGAAATCTGGCAGAGGGAGGAAAGCAGTTGCTTTGACGTCAGTAGAAGATGTGGCTGAAGCATTAGAGGAAGGGTCGAACAGTGGTGTGCAAACGTGCAGTGCACGGGGAATTGCCCGAACTTTAGACATGCCTGTGAGCACGGTCAATAAAATTTTACGCAATATCCTGCATTGTTATCCCTATAAAATTACCCATGTTCAGGAGTTACTTCCTGCTGACCTGCCAATTAGACACACGTTTGCTCGCATAGAAGTGGACAATGAATGGCCATGGAACATCTTGTGGACAGACGAAGCCCATTTTTATCTCCACGGCGTTGTCAATACACAAAATTGCAGGATATGGGCAACGGAAAATCCTTTCGCATGTGTTTCAATACCGCTTCATTCTGCAAAGGTAACTGTGTGGTGCGGGATGACAGCATCATTGATTATAGGGCCATTTTTTTTCGAGGAAGTGGGTCCTGCGGGTCCCGTTACCTGTACAGTCAATGGTCAACGGTATGCGTGTCTTTTACGCAACCAGGTAATTCCAACACTTCAACAGCATGCATGCGTGGATAGAATAATTTTCATGCAAGATGGCGCTCCTCCGCACATTGCAAAGCCAGTGAAGCAACTGCTGAAGACACATTTCGGAGATGATAGAATTATCAGCCGTCATTTTCCGAGAGCCTGGCCTGCAAGATCACCGGACCTCAATCCTTGTGACTTCTGGCTCTGGGGTTACCTTAAAAATCATGTGTTCAGTGGCCCAGTTGCAAATTTAGCGGAATTGAAGGCTCGGATTACGCACCACGTTCACAACGTGACCCCGGAGACACTCCGGTCTGTTGTGGAACATGCTGTTTATCGGTTAAAACTTGTGGAGGAAAATGGTGGACAGCATATTGAACATGTCTTGCGCAAGTCCCGAGATAATTAATAGGCGTTTCCATTGTTGCTTTTTATGCGGTTTTTGGCCCAAGGACAATTAAAAACCGAATCATCATGTGCTTTTTATGCGGTTTTTGGCCCAAGGACAATTAAAAACCGATTTTTCCCATCCGATGTGGTACGACCTTGCCGTGGTGGATGGGCTTTGCACTAACAGTGCCACAACTGTTAAATGACTTGAAAGTCATGTTTTCCATCATCAAACCCGAAGCAATCATGTTCATTGACCGGTACAGTTGATTTTTTTCTAATACTGTACTGTATAATAAAAAAAAAATCATGTTTAACTTGTTTTAGTGTCAATTGCATTCCTTGACCAACTTTAATGTAAAAACATCATGCCATAAACAACTCATGCCAAAGCCGTCGTATTTCAATTCAAAATGTCACTTCTAGCTGAATCCGCTTCCGTTATGCCGCTTACAGCGCCATCTAGTGATAAATTTTGGAACTATTTTTTTCTTATCCCATATCAAATGCCCCTTCTTCAAGAATGCTCAGTCCAAATTTGAAGTCATTCGGACTCATGGTTGTTTTTTTATAGCATTTTTACAAAGGGACTTTAATTATAATCACCTTGTATAT
>JAHWFO010040559.1:2376-30463 GCA_023313115.1 Rhysida immarginata
TTTTCTAATATTAATTTACCAAATTAATTATTTATTTGGTGATGGCGTTGGCCATAAAATTTATACTACGTATTTTCATTATTGTCGTGCATCCGGGTGAATATGACATAAAATTTAAGTGATAAATGAAAAATTAAGCCACGAGCCTACATTACAGTCAACAATGACTTAATTGCTCAGTGCGTCGCGATCTCAGACTGGAATTTTCTTTTTCTTTACTATTTTCATTTATTATTTATTTAAACGCATTTAACGTCTGTATTGTAACATTTTAACTTCTGAGGCATCGTGTTTAAATAATCCATCAGCTTTTCTTTAATAAATTTGATAATTGGGGTCTTTGTTACTGTTTACATATACGGTGGCTACGCTATGACTTGTCCATTAACAGTATTTTTATATTTGCGGTGTAAGATCATGTAGCGAATGTACGAATAACTCCCGTAATAAGAAAAATAACCAGATTTACTACTACTCCAAAAGAAAGGATCGACATACTATAACTACTATCACTACTTCTGCTGGTCTTACTATTACTGATGGACTGGATATTAGTAACTGTTTTGCCCTGCATTTCAGTGAAACTGTCTCTACTTCTTTCAACACATTCTCGGAGAACTCTCTACCTATTGCCCCCTTATTGATAATCTCATCTTAACGGCGTTTACTGATAGAGATGTTGCCTACGGCATTAATAGATTACGGGCCAAGCCTTGCAATTCTCCGACAGAGGGTCCTTCCTTTATTCTCAAAGGCCTTCGAGATGTCATAATTATTCCTCTTAGGTGCATCTTTAATTTGTGTCTAAAAGCTGGCCATTATCCTAAAAAAAGGAAGAGTGCGGTTGTGGTTCCTGCCTTTAAGGGTGGTTCTGCCAAACGGACTGACATTGCTAGCTATAGGCCGATCTCTATCCTTCCACCCACTGACAAAGTCTTTGACAACATCATTCATAAATATCTTCTACAACATGTCCTTCCTCATGTTCCTGCGTGTTAACATGGTTTCATTACCCGATGTTCCGTTGTGAGCAATCTTGTATCTCTCACCACTCATGCTCATGATGCTCTTGACCACTGCCAGCAACTTGACGTGGTCTACTTTGATATGCAAAAGGCGTTCGACTCTGTCAATCATGAGTTACTAATTAAAAAATTGCGTGCGTATTGGATTGTTGATGGACTCCTTCGGATAATGCGCTCATTCCTGTTGGATCGACAGTTTGTTGTATCTGTACGACATCATTCATCATTGCCCTATAGGCCTCACTGTGGTGTTCCACAGGGTTATGTCCTAGGGCCTTTATTATTTGTTATCTTCACTTCTGACCACCCCGAGGTGATTAGAAACTCCCATATATTGATGTATGCAGATGATGTGAAACTTTTTGGTAACATTATAATTGTCTTAATGCTCAACTGCTTCAGCAGGAAATTTATAGTTTATGTCATTGGCGTGAGCAGAATGATCTTGCAATTAATGCAACCAAATATGACAAAAAAGACCAATTTTATCGAGTTCTCCTAGTCTGTTTGTGAAAATGTGCAAGTTGCCAAGCTCTGTGTCCGTGATCTTGGCGTAATCGTTGATAGCACACTTTCCTATAATTCCCATGTTGACTGTTCGTCTGAAGGCTTACAGAGCTCTTGGTACCATTGTGCGCAATGGAGCCGATTTTTCGGTGCCCTTCTACATTTGTTCGGCTCTATCGGAGTCTAGTTTTACCCATTTTGTCCTACTGTTCTGTTTTATAGAATGGAGGTTCAAATATGTAGTCTTGTAAACTGGATAGGGTGCAAAATGTTTTTCTCCGGTTTCTGAAGCGGAAATTCCCGAATTTTGATGTACCTTCAGATGTGTGTGCACTCTCAGACATTAGAATGAAGATTGATTTTGCCTTTCTTAAGAATGTTTTAGTAGGGAAGATGGATGCTCCGAACCTTCTCGAGCCCATTTTCATCCGAGTACTGTTTCATACTACGAGGAAGCCCGTGTTGAAGCTTTGGCCTCCTATTAAACTCAGAGAAGAATTTCGTCGGGATACAATGTTCAGAATTCAAAAACTATACGATGAGAATTCTGATGTCATTGATTTATTTAATTAATTTTCCTCGTCATGTTATTATTCTGCCTTTGTGATTATGGTTGTATTTATTGTTTCTCTCATTCTATTTGCCTTGTAACTCTCATTCTATTTGCTCGATATTGTAGTTCCGTGTCGGCTTGAGCCGTCCAGGTGGCCGAGAGGGCTAGGGCGTAGGCTTTCTAGTTCTCGAGTCTGCCTGGCCTTGGGTTCGTATCCCGCCATGGGCATGGATGTTTGTGTTTGTTCCGGGCTGCGTACAGATATAACTTGTGTAAAAGGCGCAAAATGACCTTAGTAGTCGACGCCTTAATATCTAGAACCCCCCCCCCCCGTGTTGGCTTGAATTAGCTGTGTGAACACCGTACATGAACTGAATTGAATTGAATTATTATTATTATTATTGAATTTTTATCTTTGTAATTATTATTATATTTCTGTTAATCTGTATAAATAAAATTGTGTTTTTCTGTTTTTTATTGTCCTTTTTTTTTAATTACGTTACTTCTCTTTTACTTGTATCTTAAATAATATAGCGGCTTGGCCTTCCAGTTTATTTGGTGGGTTATTCCCTGTTGTTGTTACCTATTATTATTATTATTAGTAGTAGTAGTATTATTATTATTTATACCAGATGGTTTGTTTGTTTTTAGTAGTTATTTGCGTAAAATGACGGCCGTTTATGGGAATAAAATCATAATCACACAAAGAAACTCCGTGTTTACACATTTAGGTTATTTACTCATTTGGTATTAAATGTATGAAATTATACGATTAAGAAATGAGTAAAGAGCGTTTTAATTGTTGGTAATCTTACAAACATGGAAACACGGAATTCTTTTGTGTGATTTTAAAGGGCCGTCACTTTACGCAAATAAAATCATACCAGACCCACTCAACTTTTTTTTTTTTTTTTGCAATTTAGTAATATTTTTTAATATATCAAATGTTTAAATCAGTTGTTAATTAGTAATAATTTTGTAAATTCTTATACTAAGCGTTTCAATAACATTAATTGATTAGTGTTAAATATTTACGGATTATAAATAAACTTTATTAATTTCTAATAGTAATTAATAACTTCAGAGTAAAATCCTGCGAAATAATGGATCAACAGTGGCGTCTTTAAATGATGCTTCACTGCAGGGCGGATACGAAACAGTTTCATGAATGAGTTGTTCATTTGGGTGTCTCTGAGGGATGCTTCTCTGCAGTGCACGCAGTGCTCGCAGTTACTATAAGTTTGCCGGAATTTCATCTGGACGTTTTAGCTGTGCTACGCCAGATTGTTATACAAGACTAGAGATATCTCCGTCAGTCATGGCTCTTCCAGCAGACCGACTCAAAGATGACAACGAACATCTTCCAAGAGCAAGAGCAAAGTGTGTGCGGCATGCAAAATATGATTTAAATTTCAATACGGCATGTGCACAAGATGTCCCAAAAGTCCAATGCAATTAATACCTGGAACTCCATATCACAGAACATCAGGAAATCAGTTATCAGCTGCCCAATCAGGACTTGTGCTAACCACAAACAGCATACTCATAAGTTGATCTCTGCCTACCTTTTCACTCTGTTGCAGTTGCAGAGTAGGTGAACTATTCCATCGAAGTGCATAATTGATACCCGATACCTTGATCCTGTGTTTCAAATTAGCATCACCGTAAACTCCTTGCATGTGACTAAAGCTACGGCCACACTTTGCAATTTTCAGCCGCGCTTGCAACCAGGCAACCGCAATGGCTCTTCCCATTACCTAGCACCCCCCACCCCTCCGAATACGGCGCGTCTGCAACCGCGCCAGAAAACAAAAAGTTTGTTTTTCCTCGCGTTGGTTGCAATAACGCCAACCAATCAGAACGCTGATAATTATCATTATAATGATTGAGTGCGGGGCTGTTAAAATGGCGAATTGGACTTCGGCGATTGAAATACCTTTATCGAGCCGGATTAAATTAAAATAAAGCATTTGGAATTCAAATTCCATAAAATATCGACGGAAAGATTTAAATCTGCGAGATTAAAAACTGAAAGATTGTAATATCATTGTTATGCCATTGTTCAAAATATAAGTGGTTGCAATCACACGGCTTCAAAGTGACACCGCTGAATGAAGTTTGAAATGTGCTGCTGCGGTTGCAGGCGCGGCTGAAAATTGCAAAGTGTGACCGTAGCTTTAAGATTGCCATTGGTTGTGTGCCATTCTTGCACTAGAATTGAATTACAGCCCGTTGGGCATGGTTGTACGTATCCATGAAATATAGCTGTTGAAAAAGCGATCTCCTTTACCACAGCGGAGAATCGTGTCAACTGAGCACGTGATGTGCTGTTTCTCCCGGCCACAAGCGTATGCACTGCGTCAAATATTCAGGCAGCAGAGCGCACTTTGTTTCATTTGAACGACCCTTATAGCATTATTTTTCATGAATTTTTCAAAAATTGCTCTTAAGCACCATATTTGCACAACATTTCGTTTTTCTTTCTGATACGCTTTAGGTTACAGTACATAAATTATAATTTAATTTCAAACATCTAGCAAAATACAATACATAATTACAATCCAGGGTGGCCATAATTGCTTCATGCTTTTCATCATAAAAAGCATATTTGACGAGATATAACTCTAAGAAACATAATTTACATATTGCTGAGTTCAAATGCAAATATCGGGGATTCCCTTCAAATAGCGCTGCAATGATGAATGAGCCTTTGAGACGTTTCGCCGATAGTCGGACCCTCGATGCTACTAGAGTACCAAGAGTTTTAAAAAATAAAAAAAGGGACTTATCAAACAAAGTTTCCTGGAATGCTATTAATGGAAATTCACGTTTATTTCTTTATCCTTTTTTCACTCTTTCTTGAAACGGATGAAAAAGTTTGACTCTTCTTGCCTCTTTCTCTTCCTTCCAGAGAAGTTCTGCTCCAAACGCCATTATATTGAACGTGAGGAAGCCACTGAACAAACACGGGGCCACGGCGCCACTGGAACCCCGTATTTGCTTTCCTCTCCAAAGGAGAAAATGGAAATGGAGGTGGAAGAAAGGGGAAAAAAAGTGACGAAAGAATCCTTTGCCTGGTAGAGACGGTGATAATGATGACGATGATGATGATGGCTAGGCGATAGGCTAATCGACTCTGGATGAGATGAAACTAGTTACCGGAGATCGATCACAAAAAGTTGCTACGCATGGTTTAGCTTGCACGATCAGCGCAAGAGGGCGCCACCGATGCAAATGAAGAGTGAAAAAAATCAATAACTGACGGGAAAAAAAATGTCTAAACCTTCAAATTTGATAAATGATGCTTCAGATCATTCGCGTTTCATCGTTTTGGTCTGGTAACGTATGCAATTTGCATGTGATTTCAGCGTTAATCCTTTTTGGTTTGAAGATTCCATTGAAGTCAAGAATTCAAACTCAAATTTTCTTCATTATTTTAAAGTCTTTTTAACTGCTGTATCTAACATATAAATCTGTGTGTAGCATCAATAAATAAGGCAACAGCCACGGAAGCGTAATATTTAAGATGTTGTATATCGATTTTAATCCTGTTATAAATAAGCTTTAATATGCTCTCTTTTTGTTTTTAATTTCATAGCACACAGTTTCACGTCTTTTAATTCATGACTGCCATAAATACTCGGACACTTTCCACTAATGAGGTTCCTAGTTTATTCTGGGTCAAACTCTTAGGATGCACTCCTTCATTTTTGATGTAAAAGAAATGGAACAGCGGCAAACACGGCATTAACTATGTCAGCCAGCACGCTGAAAAATCGTGAGTTGTCTGACTTTTAAAGAGGAGTTATTATGGGGTACTTCATTAGTGAACGTCAGTTTGCGAAATCAGTGTTTTGACCAGGCGTTCTCGATCCACTATACTTGATGTTGTGCAAAATTTGAATAGAAAGGTGCAATAACGACAGCAAAACACATTCCGGGCGACCTAGAGTCATGTCGAAGCGTCCAACGTGCTCTTTCGTGAGTGGAATCGCGAAAGCACACTCATGACATCGCTGGTGATTTTGCAGTGGACCCAAATGCCCGTAGCTCATGGTCGATCAGCTTTCACAGTACATTGTGTCCCTCATGGACTTCTTCGGAAGGGCCGGAAAGACTTATGCCCATCAGCAGAAAACTACCCTCATCGAAGCGTGACAAAGATACCTCCAAGACCTTCTCAATTCTGTACTATTCAAGCGGGCACTTATGATTATCAGTGTTACCAAAACACCATCGTTCTGTTGTCCTTCGAAGAAAATCGGTCAAATGATGAAGTGAAGCCACACTATACAGTTACGGAATACCGACATTTCTTTACAAGACAATTCGCTCCTGCGTGACAGACAAGCTTAAGATATGAGGATATAATCTTAGTTATTTATTTTAAAAATTCCACTAAGACCTATATTGTTGTCCCGAGGATTCATTATTAGACAGGGTGAACCAAAAGTCAGGAGAAAATTTAAAAGTCAATAATTCGCACACGAATGCAGATAAAAAGATTCTGTTTGCACAGAAACGATTGAAATGCTAGAATTGTTCGGTTTTTGACTAACAGATGGTGTTGTCAGATTACAGACATCAGTTAATGCACATTTTCAGACGATATAAAAAGAGCTGTGTTAGTGAATGACTGACGGCGCATTGAACATTTCTAAGCCGATATTTAATCTAGCATCTTACCGTCTGAAAATGTGCATAAACTGATGTCTATAACCTGACAACGCAATATTTCAAGATCATTTACATGTCAAGTTAAAGATACTACAAATTTACACATATTATTAAGGGCGCAACAAATAAGAACCACCTTATCAACAGGTGTGACTGATTCACATTCTTTACTTTTAAGAATTTCAATAGGTAATTGGGCTTGTAATATCTTATGTTTACTTCTCACAAGCCCAATCACTCGTTCTACAAGAATTCTTAAACTTTTCGAGTTTCAGTTATTTCCATGACTGTTAATTGCGTTTTACCTTTAGTGAATGTAAGCAGAGTCAACTTAGAACAATATAAACTCACATAATCTGAAACATTGTGTATCAGATGATTCAATAGCCCACAATTTTCTGCCATGTATTTGTCGGATATTCTCCCTTCCCACGCATCAAAAATGAACAAGATAACTCTTTGAGGATTTAAACCAAATAAAAATGATCTTGTTAGTACTTTTGTTTAAAATGCAGATGGTTTGTCAAAGAAGACTTCAGAACAGTCAACAGTGACGGCGATGCTGTTGCGAAAAGCAGGTTTAAACTTATGCGGCGTGGTCTTTCGTAAACATTCATGGTTTGGCCAAGGGATATAGTCTTCTATAGATTGTGTCAATCATCAATCAAAAATTCTACAAGTAGTCGATTTAGATACATGAAATCTATATGCTAAATCCGAAAGAGAGATTCAATCTCAGACGGATTAACTTTAACATATACTCTTGTGTATTCCTGGGTGGAGTTGGAACAAAATCTTTCACAAAATTAAAATCATCGTAAGGACAGCAAAGCTGGGAAGCTCTGCATAAAATTTGCATTTTTTCTTCCACTCCCTCAAGTGCAAGTTCATTTAATCCAGTTTCTGATAATTCTGTTTTGAGATTTTGAATTTCTTTTTGTAAATTACGACATTCAGTTTGCAGGTTGGCAACATCCATTGCAGTGATATCAATCTGGCACTCACGGTCAGCTTGGATTTCATTTTGAAAATCATCAGGATTCTCGAAGGCAGCCAAAAAATTTTCAACCTCATTGGCTTGTTTAGAAGGCTCATCAGATGGCTTGGAAGGTTCCATTTGCAAGGATTTTCTTCGAGCGTCTCATCTGTCACGACGAACCAATTTTCCAGCAGCAGAACTTTCATTGGCTGAAGCTGCATGTCCCAGATACAGAGATGAAGCCCATTCCGGATGTTCCTCTTTCAATAAATTGGATGGTTTACCTTATAAAGCCAGTCGATTATAAAATAGAGCAAATATTTCACATGAAATACATTTACGTAATTGTTTACAAAGAAGTAGTCAAACAGGCATATTGATTATTTGAATTAAATGAATTCCGCAAACGCAGTGATCAACATATTCCATGTTTAAATCAGCCCGATTTATTTTTTCCAGCCTCGCCAATAATCATTTGGTCGACATCTCCTTATATTGCTCCTTTATGATGCCAGGAATTCTATGAAACCCTACTTTATCTGTTCAAGATCGAAAGTGGATTCCAACAATGCAAGCATAGCACGATTTTGTCTTTTTTGGCGAAGATTCTCTCAGATTTTTTTAATGAAAGGATCCTGTGTTGAAAACAGGGAAGTGTGGCCGTGCAGTGCACTGAACTGCCGCCTGTATCCTGTAATGGCGGCGGGGGATATGTCACACAGTTGCTGACATCACATGCAATCTCCCAATACTTCTGCGTAACAAGCTCTTTGTGAATTTATTGTTCATTGATTGGTTATTCTTGGCTATTTCTATTTTTGTGCTTCTGTGGTTTGTGTAGTAAAGCACGTCGTTGCATCGACAATGTCAGCTTTCTGTTTATCTTGTTTCGTCGCGGAATCACACCCTTCTATATGAAAGTTAAAATTTTTTCTATTTGGCATACCCACTTTAAATTTATCAAGGCTGAAGGCCCCGTCGATCTCCCGAAGCGTACTTCACTCATTTTGACGCTGAAGATCACGTTTTCTTTTACGAGGGATATCATAAAGTAACGCCATGTATTTTTTTAACGGAGGAAATATAGTCGCTGTGTAAAAAGTTAATATAACCAAAAGAGAAGGCTGGGTACATGCACAGCCATTGCGTAACAAGAATTGCTCCTACGCATGCGCAGTACGTGCAACCAGTTGTTAGAAAAATGGCAGCCGCTATCATATCGTCTACAGTGGAAGAACAGCGAGCTGTTATAAGGTTTCTTTTCGCAAAAGGAAGAAATCCGCTGAAATTCATGGGGAAATGGTAGAAGTTTACTTTGCGGACTACCTGGACTATTCCAATGTGTGCAAATGGTATAAAATGTTTTGGGATGGTAGAGTTAGCCTTGCCAATAAACAGCATGCTGGGTGGCCTGCGTCAGTGGCATCACCAGCCATTATAGAGGACATTAACAACACAAACAGAGAAAACCGTCGCATTTCTTTGAAAGAAGTAAGTGAAACGTTTCACATATCCTATGGATCTGCGTGGGATAGGGTGCATGAAAAGCTTGGATACGAACCCTATTGGATTCCAAAAAGTCTGACACAAGAACAGCCCGACAACAGAATGGCGTGCAGTCTGCAGCGGTACAAGCAGAAGGAAAATGCGTTTCTGCATGGCATTGTCAGAGGAGATGAGTCCTGGGTCTTGCAATTCACATATGAGCCTAACACTGCAAGCATTGCGTGGAAACATCCACATTCTCCGGTTCGCAAAAAATTCGAAGTTTTTCCTTCAGGTCGGAAGATTATGCTTACAGTTTTTTGGGATATGCAAGGCATCCTGCTCGCAGAGTTCCTGCCTCGTTAGTCAACCGTCAATGCCGCTACTTATTGTAAAACGTTGAGTAAACTGCGGCCTGCTATTCGGGACAAAGGACCAGAAAGAAGAAACGATGTTCGACTTCTTGTTAACGCACGTCTGCATATGGCCATCGTCGTTAAAGCAAAACTCGTCCGTTTCTGTTGGGAGGTTCGTGACCACCTAGCCTAGAGTCCGGACTTAGCGCCCTCGGGCTACCACGTCTTTGCTCCCATGAAGAGATTTCCGGGTAGTCAGAGGTTTGAGACTGACGAGGAACTCAAATCTGCCGTGCGCAGTTTTCACAGCCGATAGAGTTTTGTGAGTGGGGTATTCTTAAACTGGCGAAACGTTGGGATAAATGCCTAAATCGTCAAGGTTTCTATGTGAAAAAATAGATAAAGACGTATAGTTATCACGTAGGAACGCGACAGCGATTCCTTCGAATAGTCAAAGGAAGGTTAAGAGAGCACTCTAAAAGAGAGCGAGGTGGTGGCGCCATCTCTTGTGGATGAACGTCCCTATTTGCCGTTATCTTCATTGCATGAGTCCTCGAGGGCAAAGCTCGTAGGCGCGGAAAACGTAAACACAGCGGCGGCGCTAGAGTCACTATATAAGGAAGAGTATCGCAATGGTCTCGAATGATGCCATTTTGAGTTTAGTTCCTAATACCTCATCCGTACTAGCATTTCCAAACTAGTTCAGATTGCTGAACTAGTTCCGATTTTCAAGTGCGTACGACACTGGTGTAAACGAAACCGGTTTCAGGCGTTAGAAACTGTCTCAGATTAAGCGAGTTTCCCAAACCTTCTTGAGACAGTTTAACTAGCTTCGCGCCTGGATTGTGGGATTCCAGAATTCCGTGCGCTGATGGAATGCTCATTTTTGGATCGCCTTGCCTCTCCCTCGTGTTCGTCGAGGCCTTCGAGATTAACAAGGCCTGAGCATGCTGCTCCGTTTCAATGCTAAAATGCGTGCGAGAGCGATTTCCCCAATCTACTGCCAGATGTCCTTCTTTCTCTATAAAATCTCTGTAAAACCATGTTGATCAACGGAAAAACATCGATGTTTGCGAGGCTTTTCCAAATTCAGTGAGGCTTCAAATAAAACATAGGTTTCACAAATTGCTTCCATTGAGCACAGAGCTAACTAATGTGTACCTTGTTCATTTTGATAGTTTCAAAACTTTTCGAGAAATAAGATGTTAATGTACTCTGTGTTTTCCGTGTTAATGTCGCCCATGATGCCAGGGCCAGTCAGCTGTTATCAATAACGTAGATGTCCCTCAAAAAGAACTAGCATAATGTCTCAATTACATATTTACTTTACTTGATTTTCATGTCTTTGTTTATTGGGTTGAGGCAAGAACAAATAAAGCGGAGGGGGGGGGGGGGATTCTTCCTTCATCTGTTGTGGTATATTGGGTTAAAGTTTACATCGCTAACATTTATACGTAGCTCATTTAAACTTCGTAATTTCAATTTGTAATAAAATAACTTTTCTTGATATGATTGTAGTTCACTTGTGTTTTAAATTTTAATCCGATGGAAACCATGAAAACTTGTTTTTAATATATGTTTTGCGTTAGAAGTGCACTTTGGAACGCGGCAATAACTCGTTTTGTTAAATTTCGCGATAAAAACGAAATCTAAGAAATATCTTTATTTTTTGCAACTTAAATACATTTATACACGTGTAGCATTTTTTTTACACAGTAGTAATTTATTTTAAAAATATTTACATAGCTGTGTTTTTTATTAATTTATTTATACAGGGTGTTTTTGAATTGAGTATAGATTTTTTGGGAGATGATAGAAGAGGTCCTTAGAAGTATTTTTTTTCATATGAACATGGGGTCCCCGCAGCTCCATTGAACAATAAAATGACACCGGGACGTAGTGTGCGTTGGTAGGCCTAGATTATTTTATTTTTAACAAGTAACAAAGCAATCTACTGTAATAACTTTTAAAGTAATTGTTTGCAAAGAAATTTCAAGGTGCACGTGCTTGTTTGTTGAAAAGTTTTAGGACAAACTTCTTCAAGGAGATTCCATGGTATCCAACCCCTTTGTAAAATACGATTAGTCCATATGTAAATGAACTAATCGCATTCTGGGAAAGCGGTAGGTAAAGATTTGGTTTAAAAAGTTCACTTGATGTACTTTTTACATGTGTAAAGTTAAACAAACAGTATGAATCGTTTTACATGGAATGATTATACAGACATGCATCTGTGTCTCGGTGCTGCTGGTACCATGGATGGTGCAAGGCGTTTGTATGCTGAACGTTATCCCAACAGAATTCTTCCCAATTCACGAACATTTGGTGCAATAAATCGTCGTCTAAGAGAAACAGGCGCATTCGCACATGATAATCATCAGCGTGGACGTCGTCGTAGTTACGCTCCCCTGAATTAGAGGATGAAGTTTTGGAAAGGTTTAATCGAAATCCATCGACAAGTACTCGTGCGGTCGGAGCTGCTCTGAATACTAGTCATACCACTGTACGGAACATTTTACATGACATCCTGCAACATCCGTTCAAGCTTCGAAAGGTGCAGGAATTATGTCCCAATGATCATGGTCCCCGGCGTGCTTTCGCGGATGGTTTATGCAGCAACAGAATAGGATTCCAGACTTTCCTTCCATGGTTTTGTGGACAGATGAGGCAACGTTTACGCGAGAGGAAATGTTCAATAGCTATAATAGTCATCTGTGGTCTCATGTCAACCCATGTGCAACACATGTTAACAGTTTTCAGCATCGTTTTTCATTGAATATTTGGGCTGGCATGATTCACAATGTCCTGATTGGGCCATATCTCCTGCCATGCCATCTTAACGGGCAAACATACCTTGGTTTCCTGACGGAGGAGGTCCCTGGTCTTCTTGAAGATGTTCCACTAAAGACCATACATTTGATGTGGTTTCAACAGGACGGCGCACGTTCGCATTACACAAGAGCAGTTAGAGATTACCTAAATGAGACATATCCTGGTCGTTGGATTGGTCGTGGCGGACCAGTTGCTTGGCCACCGAGATCGCCAGATCTCACACCGATGAATATTTTTTTATGGGAAAGCATAAAATCAATGGTGTACTCCGAACCCGTAGATACCGAAGAAGAATTGACGGCTCGTGTTGTCGCGGCAGCAGGTGACATCAGCGACCGTGCTAATCAACTGTTTCCACGCGTACACCAATCAATCATAAGGCGTTGCGAATTGTGCTATGAAGCAAATGGCGGTCATTTCGAACAATTACTGTGAAAGTCATAGAGTAGATTGCTTGTGGTAATTGTTAAAAATAAAATAATCTAGGCCTACCAACGCACACTGCGTCCCGGTGTCATTTGATTGTTCAATGCAGTATTGTAAGTAAACGGAGCTGCGGGGACCCCATGTTCATATGACAAAAAATACTTCTAAGGACCTCTTGTATCATCTCCCAAAAAATCTGTACTCAATTCAAAAACAGCCTGTATATGAAATAATGAATTTTAAATTGCCATCTGATGGGAAGTATGAAGTCGTCAAAAGATTTTAACTTTTTGCATCTGAAATACGTTATTCAGCTGTATAGCATTTTTTGACACAGTAGTACTTTATTAAAAAAACTTACATAATATTTTTTTATTTATTTATTTTTGAATTTATCATGGTTACAAAAGCACATGTAATACAATTGTAATAATTCTCTTCTGCGATGTTGATGGTGTCTTTTCATATCCAGCAGACATTAAACGTCTATGATTCAAGGTAATCTGCTGCTGTATCAACGTTAATCTCATCCGAAATGAAATTAGCTGCATTAAAAATGAGTCCCCATGCTGAGACGTGGAAGCAGCCATTTTGAATAGCGGCTAAGGAAATGAATGCTTCTTTGCTCGTTTTTACACCATGAGGCATTGCGCACTTGTTTTTAACTCGTTTGAACTAGTTCAAGGGCGAAAGCATAATTAGCTCTCCAAACTAGTTTACTCTAAAACTGTTTTCAAATAACATCTAAACTAGTTTACTTCAAGCTAGTTCAGGTAGTGCGGATGGGGTATTACAGTAGGACAGTATGGAGATTTCGTTGTTTTGTGAAGATTCTTTTCAAAATATTTACGCCTCCTTTCGAGTAAAATGCTATGATGCAATATTTTATGACTTATAAAAATTTACTTAATACATGATAAATACGTTTTTAATATTTTAAACGTGGGAAAAATAAAAGATAACTTCACTGCCTAAGAAGAAACTAGAAAATGAAAGGATGAAAGTTAAAAGAAATTATGAAATCAATGGTATGAAAGAATGTTTACCTCACAAAGAGCAGCCTTCACTGAGTTATAATCTTTGTTTCGTGTTTTTCTATTTATCCTATGAAGCCATTCTTTTCGTCTCTTCTGATCGTTCCTCCCAGTTGGAATATAAAATATTAATTCGCCTTTTCTACTGGAATTATGCGGTTTTTTCGCATAACAATTTGGCATAATGATTACAAGCCCGGATAAAGCGAAAGCTAGTTCGCTAAACATTACAGAAACTCTTATTTTATAACACTCTAATACTGCTAGGAGTTGTTTGTATTAATAAACAAGGTTTGTTTGTCGACTGAAACTTAATATTTTTTAATCAAAAATCCGTTAAAATCGCAACTGGTCCTAAGTAAGTTTCAAAACTCACTGAGGCACATAGAAGCCATTCACGCGGAAAAAGTTCAAAATGGCTATGTTATGGTCACCTGATACCGAGGAGCCAATTGGATGCCATGCGGCCCAGTTCACTCGAATGCGTTACTCTTCTTTATATAGTGACTCTAGACGGCGCGAAATATGAAAGAGGGAATTGAAGAGAGATTAGTGAGCAAGACATTGGAGCGGCAGCTTGTGCCTTCCAAGCTGTCGTTTTCAGCGGCTGACGAAGCAACTCATAGATGGTATCCTACTCATAGATGGTATAGATTGGAGAAGGAATGTTAATTGAAGGCACACTCTTTTAAGGTCAGCGGTTTTTTATATCCTATGCTTTAAGGCTGTTTTTTTTCTACAGATCTTATTCTGGAAAAGCCCTTTTCAGGGCTAGCAGTCTGACTATTCTTTACTTATTATTTTAAATTTTATCATAATGCCAGACTCAGGCAAAGCGTTAAGTGGCATTGCAAGCCAAAAAACAAGTGATGGTAAATATACGTATGGCGAGATATATAAAGATGCCTGTAAAGATTACAGATTCGAAGCTTTTGATGCTATAATTAAGGATAAGCTAGAGGTTATGCGCCAAGAAATGTGCACTAAGTATGATAAATTACAAGGAAAAGTCGAGTCACTAAAAGGGAACATAACTGAAATCCACGATAAAATTGCTAATATGAATGCTGAAATATCTGCAGCACGTAATGAAGCCAACAAGAACTTTAATAAGTTGGAGCAGTTCCTCAAAGATCAATTCTCTGCTCTGTCAATGAAAGGTAATCAGCCTACTGGTGTAACTTCTGACTATCTAAGAGACTCTTGTGAAACAGAGAGTGTGAATCCTCAGCCTATGGAAATTATCCCCTCCGGCTCAGGGAGTAATGATAACGATGGCAAAGACCCGATTAGTACAAATCGCAAACGGCTATACAATGATACGGATAAATGGATACCTGCAAAATCTAAAAAGGCTAAAAAAGGGTTGAAAATTGACAACATTAAGGATTTGTTGATATAAATGATACAATCGCTGTTGCTTTTCGAGAAAGCAAGTCCGAACAGCGAAAAAATGTTGAAAAGCCAAATACCAAGAGCAGCTCCTATATTCCGCCAATCATAATACGTACTCACGGTCAGCCAATCAAGCAAATCCTGGGCGAGATTCAAAAGCATGTGGCGATTAACCAAATTACTGTACACACAGGAAGAGCAGAGACGATCAAAATAAGGTGTCATGATGAGGAAACGCATAGTAAACTGGTGTCTGGCATTAAGGCTGATAACGTGCTAAAGATTCAGCATCATCAACTTAAATCGGAAAAAGTCCTCAAATACGTTATACGAAATGTAGACGTGACCTATGACCTTAACGATTTTAAGGAAGACCTGAAAAAGGCTAACTACTTTCCTGAGAAAGTGATTAGGCTTAAAAAAGCCAAAGGATCAATAGATATGCCCATGATCCTAGTTCTATTATCAAACACTGAACGCAATAAGACACTTAAAAGTGTGACCCGCATAGGGCCCTTAGCTGTCAGTGTCGAAATGTTTCGAGGTAATAAGAAACCTTTACAATGTTATAATTGTTTGCGATTTGGCCATGTATCTATGGGTTGTACGGAATCCCCCCGTTGTAACAAATGCGCTAAAGATCATCAGTCAAAAGACTGCCCAAATGTAAAAGGACAAGATCCCCCAAAATGTATTCCATGTAATGGACAACACACCTCCAGTTACACAAAACGTCCTAAATATCCGCAAGTCAGGAGAGTGCAAAGTGCTAAAGTGTCCCCGGAGATTTCCTATGCCTCAATGGTCTCCAAACAAGATAAGAGCATTAACGTGAATGATTTTCAAGTAATGTATAAACAAATTGGCAGTGTATGCAATTTGTTAAACGAACTGGGCAAGAAAATGCCACTGATGAGTGGAATACTTACGAATAAACACTGACAGTATGGCTGATCGATGTTATTCTATTACAAATGGAGGTAAACTTCGTTGCGTAATATGGAACGCCAGGGGGGTCCCCCGGAGGAGTATTGAGTTTTACAACTTCCTAACCCAATGGGATATAGACATAGCTTTTCTATGTGAGACACACTTAAGGCCAGACCGCGACTTCAGGCTGCCTGGTTATTGTGTGTATCGTAAAGACAGAACTCTTCCCTCTACAGTAAAGTCCCCGTCAGGTGGGTCAGCAATTATTATTAAGAAAGGCATTCATCATCGGGAGGAACCAACCCGAGACTATATGGGAATGGAAGCTGCCTCTGCTATCATTACTGATGCCACACTGGGAGAAGTGAAACTAGTGGCTCTATATAATGCGCCCAAGCATAAATTCGATGCCAATGAGCTTGACGAGCTGTTTTCCGGGAATATTCCCGTTATTATGGCGGGAGACCTGAATGCTAAACACTCGCACTTGACTTCAAGATGCCATAACCAAAACGGTGTCCTTTTGTATGGCTACGTGCAAAGGCAATCTGATATTATTGCAGTAGGCCCTGTGGATGATACATATTATTGTGATCATTCTCCTTCAAGCGGTGTTGTTGAAGGGCTTCTACAAATCATACATTATCTATACTGTCAATGATCTAGCCTCAGACCATAAACCAGTTGCACTAAATTTTGACAACGTAAACATTGTCCTCAAAGAAGAACTGAGGCTCAAACAAGACTGGAAGTTTTTTAGAGAAATTCTCAAAAACGATGACGACCCACTAAATAACGTACATAGTACGAGCGACATAGATACCAATGTGAAAAGGCTTACTACACGTATAAATGCAGCTATTGACTCTAGTGCTTCACCCTTAGAGTCGAAGCGAGCTGATCACCTTGATCTCACCCCAGAAATCAAACAATTAATTGAACAAAGGACTAAGGTTAGAAGGCAGTGGTACCGAACTCGTGATTCATGGCTTAAGACCAAATATAATAGGCTCACTAGAAGAGTTCACGAGGAGGTAAAAGCACTTCGTAACGACAGGTGGAACGATAAGGTTAAGAGTCTGTCGACCCACGATAACTCTATTTGGTGCATGGTTCGAGCCTTGCAAAACAAGAAAGCCATTAATATCCCACCCCTGTTAGCCCAAAATGGCAAATTCATCACGAATGATGATGATAAAGCGCAGCTTATTGCAAGTTCACTTTCAGAACAGTTTGTCACGCCTACTGATGGTCGGCAAATAGGACTTGATATGTCTGAGAAGGTAAAATCCTGCATAACTGGCTTCTATAATATTCACGGCAATGAATTCCCAAAACATGGCATTGATATAAATGAAATCCAAAGCATCATTAAAAATTTAAAAACGAGAAAAGCTCCAGGTAAAGACTCTATTAAAAACAGTGCTTTAAAAAATTTACCTCAAAATACAATTCAAGATATTGCAAAAGTGATTAACGACTGCTGGAAGAACACTTACTTCCCGGATGCTTGGAAGCAATCAGTTGTCTTAAGCATTCCTAAGCCAGGACAAAATCCTGCAAATCCTGTTAGTTACAGGCCCATCAGCTTGTTACCATCAATCTCCAAAATCCTGGAAAAAACAATTCTCAAGAGATTCATTGAGTACTGTGATGCCAACGATCTCATCCGCAATGAACAATTTGGCTTTCGCTCAAACCATTCCTGCCAACTCCAAACATGGAGGCTCGCAGCGGACATCAATGAGCCCCTTAATCTCTCTATGTATTGTGGGGTCGTTTTCCTCGATGTACACAAAGCCTTCGACCAAGTCTGGCACGATGGTCTTATTTTTAAAGTGATTATGGATGGATTTCCTCAAGACATAATTACTCTGATACACTCGTTTCTCTCCAACCGGTTCTTTCAGGCCAGAGTTGGAGATAGTCTATCTCCTATGTATGAAGTAAAAGCTGGTGTCCCACAGGGTTCAGTCCTGGGGCCAGTATTATTCAATTATTTTATGCGAGACTTTCCAAGTCCTTCCAATTGTAAGCTCTTTTTTTACGCAGATGACGCTGCTATACTGACCTGTGCTCGTCAACCAGCCGTAGTAGTCTCGCGGCTACAGAAGGCTCTAAAGGAGTGTGAAAGCTGGTTTAGCAAGTGGAGGCTAAAATTGAATGTAGACAAATGCAAGGCGATGTTTGTCTCCAAGAAGAGAAAGAGATCATTAGATTCTCTAACACTATATGGCAAAAAACTGGACTGGGTTGAAACTTATAAATATCTTGGTGTTGTTATTGACTCTAAACTTACCTGGACTCCCCACGCAACTTATGCGTTGAATAAGGCCAGGAGAGCCAAGTTTAGCTTGATTGCTCTGCTGGGCCGGAATAGTGCTCTAAACATTGATAATAAACTCCTACTCTATAAGGTCATTGTTCGGACTATCTTGACGTATGGTATGCCCGTCTGGGCCACAATATGTAAGACTAAGTGGAAAGAACTGCAAACGTTCCAAAACGTTACCCTTAGGACTATTGCGCAAAAAGATCGGAGAATTGTTCGCAATTCCTCCATTTATAGTGACTTCAACATGACCCATATTGGCAAATACGTTCAAGGGCTCATGGAATCCATGCTGCCCAATATAGAAAATCATAGCAACGAGCTAGTCTCGGGCATTTTAAATCATCCTATACATAGAAAGAGATATCGTGATCCAAGGCATATGCTTGATATTAATTTTGAAGACATTGATAATGTCATATTTCCAGATTACTGGACTTCATAGGTCGTGTTTTATCTAATACTAGTGGTCTCCTTCTAGTCTAGACAGTCGTCAATCAAATTTTCCTCCACCAAGAGGAGGCAATTTTCTTTCATACTTTGGATGACCTTTGTGGGTACATTAGGCTTCTTTTCTAGTTCAGTGTATTTCCCTTGGAATATGATTATGAAGGGTGAGATTATGGAAGCTATGCTTCAAGTTCCACACGAATACCGATACACTACACTGTTCGATTGTCGATTGTCGATGTTATATTCATGACATCCTTCTAAGGACGGCAAAACCCAGCACCACACCTGCTCATGGCGACGTCAGGCGTTGCGTCGACGAAATCCGCTAGCATTACTATTAAATACGCTGACGGTAAAGTGTTACCATGTGAGCAAGCCTATAAAGATGCCTGTAAGGATCCTAGATTCCTGGCCTTTGATATCGTTATTAATGAACAGCTTGAGGCTTTAAGTACGGTCTTAAACAAGAAATATTTAGACCTAGAATCTAAGGTAGAAACGCTGGTCAAGAATGTTAGTAGTCTGGACACTAAGATTGATGGGCTAAAATCAGAGATTTTGAATGCCCGTAGTGAAGCTGCAAATGGCCTTGCTAGTCTTGAAAACACAATAAGGGAAATGGTGAGCTCTCTCAATGTATGTTATACTAACACGCCAATATTAGTAGGTGACGCTAAACCCATGCAAGACAGTGACGATCCCCTACTTAACCGTCCAGAGTCCATTTCAATGAATAGAATTAAAAATAAGAGGAAACTAAATGATGATCAAACTAAGGAAGTCAGCGACTGGATACCTGTTGTAAATAAAAAGTCTAAAGGCATGCGTGTGGACAATATCTCCAGTGAAGCGGCCATCAGCGACGTAGCTGCTGTTGCCTTCCGTGATAAAAACAAGAAATCTGTCCACACCAATCATAGAGAAGGAAACGTATATGTTCCTCCGATCATCATTCGCCACCACGGGAAACCTTTCAAGGAGATTCTGGAAGAGATCATCAAGCATGTGCCCCTAGATAAAATCGTCGCACACACAGGTAGAAAGGATACCATTAAAATAATGTGTCAGGACGAAGAGACCCATAAGATTTTAATTACTGGAGTCAAAAGCAATGATGTTCTGAAAATCCAGCATCACCAGCTAAAATCCGAAAAAATGCTAAAATACGTTGTCCGAAATGTCGACACAACGTATGACCTCGAAGACTTCGCAGAAGACCTCAGGAAGGCTAATTATTTTCCGGAGAAAGCAATAAGGCTTAAAAAAGCAAATGGTGCAGTAGAAATGCCAATGATTTTGGTTATCCTCCAGAATACTGAGCATAATAAGTCCTTTTTAGGTTTAAAACGTGTCGGTCCTCTAGCTGTTACTGTAGAATTATTTAGAGGCAACAAAACACCCTTGCAGTGTTACAACTGCCTGCGTTTTGGTCACGTGTCTCAAGGTTGTACCGAAACGCCTCGATGTAGCAAGTGTGCTGGCAACCATCAATCGAGGAACTGCACTAATGTTAAGGGTAAAGACCCCCCTAAATGCATCCGCTGTGATGGACAGCATACATCTAGTTACACAAAGTGTTCCAAATATCCCCTTGTAAAAAGGCTCAAAAGCAGCAAAGCTCTAGAAAGGAAAACCTATGCTTCGGTCGCATCTAGCGCTGATGACATAGGTATGGTTGATCCGAATCAACTGCGCAGTATTTATAGGACTCTTGGAAATTGGCTAAACCTCTACAAGGAAAGTGGAAAAGTAGTGCCACAGGTTGCATCTCAAAATCTAATTAATAATCATGGATACGTACCCATATAGGACCATTAATCAAGGGAAACTTCGCTGTAATATATGGAATGCAAGGGGGATTGCTCGCAAACGCATCGAGTTGTACAATTTCCTTATAAACTGGAAAGTCGACATCGCTTTCGTGTGCGAGACACACCTGAAATCATCTCAAGCGTTCAAATTGCCCGGCTATCATGTCTATCGCAAGGATAGGCCTCTGGGTAATAATGCTAGTCATGCGTTTGGTGGAGCAGCAATCATTATCAAGGACGGCATTGATCATCGTGAGACTATCACTCTCGACTACATAGGTATGGAAGCCGTTTCCGTTATTATAAGTGATGCTAACGCAGGCGAAATTAAGTTCGTCTCATTATATAACTCGCCTAAGCACAAGCTTAGTCCATGCGAACTCGACGATCTGCTGTCCGGACCCATTCCGGTTGTAATGGCGGGCGACTTAAATGCTAAGCATCATGCATGGAACTCTAAATGCCCCAATATCTTATACGGATATACATTGAACGAAATTAACATCTTTGTTGCTGGCCCCCTTGAAGACACCTACTACTGCGACCACTCACCTGTTAGTGATGTGCTGGACATCGTTGTTCTTAAAGGGTTCTTCAAGCCCTATAATATATTTACAGTAGATGACTTATCCTCTGACCATCGACCTTATCTTTGAGGGTTTGGACATCGATATGAAGATTGGGCTTCGCTCCAAGCAGGACTGGAAACTCTTCAGAGATATTCTTCGCGAAAAAAGCATCCCATACAAAGAGGTTATTGCCAACGATGACATCAACACAAATATTTGTTCTATCACTAGTGTTATCCATGAGGCTAGTTGTTCAAGTGCCTCCACTGCTGATCGAAAGCGTCCTGAACATCTCGATCTTCCTCCCTACATCAGACGGCTTATTCTTGAAAGGAATACCTATAGAAGATTATGGCAGCGTAAGCGACTACCCTTTTACAAGACAAAGTATAACAGGCTTTCTCGGAAGGTCTAGGAAGAGGTTAAAGCTCTACGAAGTCAGAGGTGGAACGAAAAACTTAAATCCTTGTCAGTCCAGGACAACTCGCTCTGGGGTACTGTAAGGGCCTTAAAAGGAAACAGACCCATCAACTTGCCACCACTGCTTATTACCGGTGGTGATGTTGTCACCAGTGATCGTGATAAAGCTCAACTCATCGCCGACTCCCTGGAAAAGCAGTTTACCACACCTTGTGAAGAAAACCCCGATAGTCGCTCAAATACTCAACTTATCAATGATGTGTGTATCTCCTATGAACCATCCCAGAGTGTTCCTACGCATGAGGAAATTATTAGCACAAATGAAATCTCCGACATCATAAAGCATCTTAAAAGCAGGAAAGCAGCAGGTTTGGATTCTATCACAAACAGTGCCCTTAAGAACTTGCCTCCTAGTGCCGTCTCGATTATTACCAGGGCCATAAATGACTGCTGGAGACATGGATGCTTCCCTGACAAGTGGAAGGAGTCCGTCATCGTTACGATACCGAAGCCTGGTCTGAACCCTGCTCTCGCTGTCAGCTACAGGCCCATAAGCTTACTACCTACGATGTCAAAAGTCCTTGAACGTGTTATTCTAAGGAGGTTTAATGCTTTCTGCGTTGCCAATAATCTTATTCGCGAGGAGCAATTCGGGTTTCGGCCGGGTCACTCTTGCCAACTACAGCTTTGGAGGCTTGTAGCTGATCTAAACACTCCCCTTAATTGCGCCAAATACGGTGGTCTTATCTTTCTAGATGTACGAAAGGCTTTTGATCAGGTCTGGCATAACGGCCTGAGATACAAGATGATTACTTATGGCTTTCCTGACGAGCTGATCGCTTTGATTAGTTCCTTTCTGTCAAACAGGACTTTTCGTGTCAAGGTTGGCTGCTCCATGTCTAACCCTTGTGACATCAAGGCTGGTGTTCCCCAAGGCTCTGTCCTAGGCCCTGCGTTGTTCAACTTCTTCATTCACGACTTCCCAGCATTTACAAAGTGCGAATTATACCTATTTGCTGACGATGTGTCCATCATGACTTGTGCCCGAAATCCCACTCATGTCATATCTCGGTTACAAAATGCTGTGCATCTGTGTGAGAAATGGTTTGCAAAGTGGAGGTTAAACCTGAACGTAGATAAATGCAAAGCCATGTTCGATACCAAAAAACTTAGAAAACCCACGAAGTCAATCTTCCTATCTCGAGCTCGAGTGGGTAAAGAACTATAAATACCTCGGAGTTGTGATAGATGCCAAGCTGAATTGGGGCGACCATCTCTCTTATGCTATCAACAAGGCCAAGAAGGCGAAGTTTAGTCTGGTTGCCTTTCTGGGACGAAACAGTTCGCTTGGAGTGGACAGCAAACTGTTGCTATATAAAATGGTAATCCGAACCATTCTTCTGTACAGTATGCCTGCCTGGGCTACAACCTGCAAATCCAGATGGAAGGACCTACAAACATTCCAAAACGTCACCCTTAGGACCATTGCCCAACTCGACAGGAGAATAGCAACTAATACTTCCATTGCTGAAGATTTCGGTATACCTACCATTGGAAACCACGTCAAAGAGTCGCTGAAGAAGCTTCTTCCGAAGATGAAGGACCATCACAATCCTCTGGTTGCAGGTATTCTTGAGCATCCGCTCACCTTTAGAAGCCTCCTTAGACATCGCAGGCCTCGTCACATACTGGACGTCAACTTCGATGACATCCAAAAGGCCATCTTCCCACCCTACTGGATCACCTAGCTCTTCCTCGTCCTATCGTCAATCAACAATCAACTTTATCGTCCTGTTAGGAAAGGACTCCTCCGTATCCTATGGATGACTTAACCAGGTTCATCTGGCTTTTTTCCTAATTCAGCGTATTTCTTTTCGCTATATTACTGGATGAGTATGGCAGTGGAAGCATAGCTTCCGGACCGCTCGTTTTGTTTTTTTCTTTCCTGCGCTGTTCGATTGTCGACGTTATATTCAGTCACGCTACTGCTGCTAGTGCACGACGATTCTACCACTCGACGGACGACGACGTACCTATTGAGGTCTGGACAACTTTCAGTGCATCGGTAAAATCTCCAAGAGGACTAACAAGGTAGGACTTTTTTAAGTCTTTTAAACTGAGTCGTTCTGAGTAGGTGCGTCCTTCTAAGGACGGCAAAACCCAGCACCACACCTGCTTCATGATGACATCAGGCGCTGCGTCAAAATCTTCTACATGTACTGTTAAGTATGCTGATGGTAAAGTGTTACCTTGTAAACTGGCCTACAAAGATGCGTGTAAGGATCCGAGATTTCTGGCATTTGACATTATTATTAACGGACAACTTGAGGCATTACGTACTGAACTGAACAGCAAATATTTAGAGTTAGAATCAAGAGTGGAAGCGCTGTCTAAGGAACTTGGTAGCAAAATTGATAGTTTAAAAAGTGATATTCAGAGTGCTAGTTTAGAGACTGCCAATGGCTTTGCTAATCTTAGCAATATTATCAAGGAGTTTATGGGTTTTCCCATTACTTCTGATTCGCCCATGATAGTGGTAAATCCTGATGCAACACATAATAATGAAAATGTTTCTACTTGCCTGGAAGCAGTCGACGAAGGAAACTCCTCACTACGAACTAGCGTCAAAAGAAGGCACGAAAATGATTCTGCTGACAGTGATGGAGGTAATTGGCGTATTGCGCAGAATAAAAGAAACAAAGGTGGTGTTAGGATAGACAACATTCAGTCTACTGTCGATATCAAAAATGGTGTTTCTGTAGCCATACGAGGTAACAAAGCCAAGCGCTTGGTTATTCCCAAAGCAATGCCACCCATGGAAAGGGAGTTATTTACATTCCTCCGATTATTATTCGTCATCACGGAAAACCAATCAAGGAAATTCTAGAGGAAATCACAAAACATGTGTCTTTAGATAAAATCATCTGCCACACTGGTCGTAAGGACACCATTAAAATTAAGTGTCTTGATGAGGACACGCACAAAATTCTAGTATCTGGAGTAAAGAGTAACGATGTGCTAAAAATCCAGCATCATCAGCTCAAATCAGAAAAGCTGCTGAAATATGTTGTCCGAAATGTTGACACAACGTATGACCTAGAAGACTTTTGTGATGACCTCAGGAAGGCAAATTATTACCCAGAAAAGACAATCAGGTTGAAAAAGGCAAATGGTTCCATTGAAATGCCACTGGTGTTGGTTTTACTCCAAAACACTGAGCATAATAAGTCCTTTTTGAGTTTAAAGCGTGTCGGTCCTCTTGCTGTTACTGTAGAATTATTTAGAGGCAACTGTGTTAGAAAAGACCCTTACAGTGTTACAACTGTTTACGTTTTGAGCACGTCTCCCAAGGTTGCACCGAATCGCCTAGATGCAACAAGTGCGCAGGTGACCATCAGTCGAGGGACTGTGCTAATGTAAAGGGTAAAGACCCCCCTAAATGCATTCGTTGTGATGGTCAGCATACTTCAAGTTACACCAAATGTCCGAAATATCCCAAAGTCAAAAGGATCAAAAGCACTAAAGTAGTTGATGGCAGAACCTATGCTTCAGTCGCATCCAGCTCTTCTCATTCAGATGCGGTTGCTCCAATCCAATTGCGTAGCATTTATAGGAGTCTGGGTAACCTTCTTAACCTCTGTAAGGAAAGTGGCAACGTACTGCCACAGGTTGCGTCCCACGAAATTAAGAACTGACCATGGACAGACACCACTACAGAACAATTACCCACGGAAAGCTTCGTTGCAATATATGGAACGCCTGGGGAATCTATCGGAAGCGCATCGAATATTACAATTTCATCATTAATTGAAATATTGACATAGCTTTCGTGTGTGAGACGCACCTGAAATCAACTCAAGCTTTTAACTTGCCGGGTTATCATGTTTATCGAAAGGATCGACCTATGGGTAACAACGCCAGTCAAGCATTTGGTGGAGCAGCTATCATTGTCAAAGATGGCATTGATCATCGTGAGACTGTCACTCCAAATTATGTAGGAATTGAAGCTGTTTCCGTGATAATAAATGACGCCGACGCGGGAGAAATTAAATTCACCTCTCTGTATAATTCTCCTAGGCATAAGCTTGGACCGTGCGAGATTGATGAGCTGGTGTCTGGGCCCGTTCCAGTGGTTATGGCGGGAGACTTTAGTGCTAAGCACCCTGTATGGAATTCCAAATGCTCCAACCAAAATGGCAATATCCTCTATGGATATACTCTAAACGAGATTGACACCTTTGTTGCTGGGCCCCTTGATGACACGTATTACTGCGACCATTTTCCTGTCAGCGACGTGCTGGACGTTGTAGTTCCTAAAGAATTCTTTAAGCCCTATAATATTTTCACAGTCGACGACTTATCCTCTGACCACCGTCCAGTGATGCTTATCTTTGAGGGCTTGAACATCGATGTTAAGATTGGGCTTCGCTCCAAACAAGACTGGAAACTCTTCAGGGATATCCTTAGAGAAAACAGCATTCCATATAAGAAGGTTATTGACAACGAGGATATTAATGCAAATATCAGTTCTATTACTCGTGTTATCAATGATGCTACAGCTTCCAGCACTTTCAGTACTGATCGAAAGCGTCCTGAACATCTCGACCTCCCTACTTACATCAGGCGTCTCATACTTGAAAGAAATTCCTATAGAAGGTTATGGCAGCGTAAACGACTTCCCTTCTTCAAGACGAAATACAACAGGCTAGCTCGCAAGGTCCAGGAAGAGGTAAATCCTTACGTAATCAAAGATGTAGCGAAAAGCTAAAGTCCCTGTCAGTCCAGGACAACTCACTCTGGGGTACTGTAAGGGCTCTAAAAGGAAAATAGACCCATCAACTTACCACCTCTGCTTACCGCAAATGGCAATGCTGTCACGGGCGATCAAGATAAAGCTCAACTGATCGCCGAATCCCTGATTAAACAATTTACCACTCCTGGTGAGAACAACCCGGATAATTTCCCAAATATTCGTCTTGTCAACGATGGATGTATCGCATACGAGCTCACTCATCGTATTTCTACCTGTGAGGACACTATTGGTGTTCAGGAAATCTCCGATGTCATCAAGCATCTTAAAAGCAGGAAAGCAGCAGGTATCGATTCCATCACTAATAGCACTCTCAAGAACTTACCTCCTAATGTTGTTGCGACTATTACCAGAGCCATGAATGACTGCTGGAGACATGGTTACTTTCCTGTCAAGTGGAAAGAGTCTGTAATCGTTACCATACCGAAGCCTGGTCTAAACCCTGCTCTCCCTGTCAGCTATAGGCCTATAAGCTTGTTACCTATGCTATCAAAAGTGTTTGAACGCATCATTCTTAAGAGATTTAACGACTTCTGTGTGGCTAACAATCTTGTTCGTGAAGAGCAATTCGGCTTTCGACCAGGTCACTCCTGCCAACTCCAGATCTGGAGGCTTGTTGCAGATTTAAACACTCCTCTTAACTGCGCTAAATATAGTGGTCTTGTGATTTTGGATGTCCGAAAAGCTTTTGATCAGGTTTGGCACGAAGGCCTAATACACAAAATGATTACTTGTGGATTTCCGGACGATCTTATTGCCTTGATTAGATCCTTTCTGTCGAACAGGATATTTCGAGTAAACGTTGGCTGCTCCTTGTCAAACCCGTGTGACGTCAAAGCTGGTGTTCCCCAGGGTTCTGTTCTTGGCCCTGCACTCTTCAACTTTTTCATCCATGACTTCCCAACATTTACAAAATGCAAGCTGTATCTGTTCGCTGACGACGCGTCCATCATGACCACTGCTCGCGTTCCCGCTCATGTCATATCTCGATTGCAGAATGCCTTACATAAGTGCGAGAAATGGTTTGCTAAGTGGAGACTCAAACTAAACGTCGACAAGTGCAAAGCTATGTTTATTACCAAGAAACTTCGGAAACCCCCGAAGCCTCTCCTTCTTTCGGGTAGAGAGCTCGAATGGGTGAAGAATTACAAATACCTCGGAGTGGTGATAGATGCTAAGCTAAATTGGGGTGACCACGTCTCCTATGCTATCAATAAGGCTAAGAAGGCAAAGTTCAGCCTGGTCGCCCTCCTGGGGCGAAACAGCGCTCTTGGAATAGATAGCAAACTTTTGCTATATAAAATGGTAATCCGGACCATTCTGTTATATGGTATGCCTGCCTGGGCCACAATATGTAAGTCCAGATGGAAGGACCTCCAAACTTTCCAAAACGTTACCTTGAGGACCATTGCTCAACTTGACAGGAGAATTGCAACAAATACTTCTATTGCCGACGATTTTGAGATACCTCCCATTGGAAATCACGTCCAGGA
>JAHWFO010040560.1:0-13589 GCA_023313115.1 Rhysida immarginata
GAATAAACTCCAAATGAAATACACTGAGGTAGTCAAGAAGCCTAACCAACCCAAGCGGTCTTCCATATTATACAAAAAGAAAATAAGATTGACGATTGTCAGAAACAAAAAACAAACGAAATAAAAAAATACAAGGAGAAATAAGATTATCACATCTTCCAGTAGTCTGGGAAAGAGACGTTGCTAATATCTTCAAAATTGATGTCAAGAACGTGCCTCGGTTTACGATATTTCGTATGCCGGTTCATATTCATTGAGTTCTTCAGTATCCCTTTCACAAGCTTATTGTCGTGAGTCTTCATCTTCTGTATCATAATCAAAAGCAGATCCTGTATAAACTTTCCGATATGGGCCATGTTTAAATCCATGTGGATGGATTGGTTTTTCACCGTCCTTCTGTCCAGCTGGGCAATGATCCTCAGGGTAACATTCTGGAATGACTGTAATTCACTCCATCTGGTTTTACAGATAGTCGCCCACGCAGGCATGCCATAGAGGAGTATGGTCCGGATAATCGATTTGTACAGAAGTAGCTTGTTGTCAATGCTGAGGGCGCTGATGCGACCCATGAGAGCTATGATACTGTACTTAGCCCTCTTCGCTTTATTCAGAGCATAGGACGTATGCTGGTTCCATGAGAGTCTTGAGTCAATGATAACTCCCAGATACTTGTAGTTGTCCACCCAGTCCAGTTTCTTATTGAACAGAACAAGAGAATCTGGGGGATGCTTGAGCTTCCTATTGAGCCTTGCACTTTCCGACGTTAAGGTTCAACTTCCAGCAGTTAAACCAGTCTTCGAACTGCTTCAAGGCGCACTGCAGCCGAGTGATAATGTGAGCCGGCTGGTGTGCCCATGTCATACTGGCAGTGTCATCCGCATAAAAATACAGATTACAATTATCGGGTTTTGGGAAATCATGTACAAAGTAATTAAATAGCACAGGCCCGAGGACAGAACCCTGAGGGACACCGGCCTTTACAACACGGGGTGTGGAAAGATCTTCTCCAACTTTGGCTTGATAGGATCTGCCGTCAAGAAAGGATTTCACCATCAACATCAAATCGGCAGGGAACCCGTCTCTGATCATTTTGTAGACAAGGCCCTCATGCCACACTTGGTCAAAAGCTTTACTGACATCGAGAAATACCACCTCACAGTACCTGGAGAGGTTCAGGGGGGTGCTCAGGTCTTCAACGAGCCTCCATATCTGCATCGGACAAGAGTGGGCAGCACGAAAGCCAAACTGCTCTTCCCGTAAAAGGTCATTTGCTAGACAGTGATCTTGGAATCTGACGAGGATCGTTCTCTCCAACACCTTGGACATCGTGGGTAGCAGGCTAATAGGTCGGTAACTCGCCGGAATTGCAGGATTTTGCCCCTGCTTGGGGATACTCAACACAATAGATTTCTTCCAAGCCACAGGGAAATAAGAAAATTTCCAGCAGTCGCTAATGATATTGGTGAGAAAGTCAATAAAGTTCTTTGGGAGATTCATAAGGGCGTTATTACTCACCTTGTCTTTTCCTGGAGCCTTCTTCTTTTTCAGTTTACTTATGATGTTGGCGATCTCTCCAGCCTCGATGTTGTACTTCGTTAAATGCTGCGGGACTTCATCAAAGTTGACAATACCTTCTTCCACACGCTGAGACATGATTTGGCTCTCGGGCTTATCGTTGGTAGGAGTAACAAACTGCATTTCCAGTGAATCTGCAATGACTTGGGCCTTGTCATGATCAGTTTGGACATAGTCACCTTGTGGAGTATGTAGTGGAGGAAGCGTATCATTCTTCCTCTTCTGTAAAGCTCTGACCATACTCCAAATAGAATTGTCGCGAGCCGACAAGCTTTTGAGTTTTTCATTCCATCTAGCGTCGCGAAGCTCTTTTATATCCTCTTTGACTCTTCGCACTAGCCTCTTATACTTGGTTTTGAGCCAAGGTTCACGAGACCATAGTCTACGGGTCCTGTTTCTTTCAGAAATTAGGCGTTGGATTCCAGGAGTGAGTTGGATTCGATGAGGAGGTTTATTCTCTGATGGATACTTACTAGCTTCTATGGCACTGTTAATACATCTGGTGATATCTTCAACACGTTGATTGATGTCCTCTGTACAGTAAGCAACGTCGGGATGGCAGCCATATTCCTTAAGAATATCTTTGTAGAGCTTCCAGTCTTGATGATGTATCAGTTCCTCTCGGAAATTTATGTCGACATTGTCAAAGTTCAACGCCACAGGCTTGTGGTCAGAAGAAAGGTCATCAATCGTGAAGATATTTTACGGTTTGAAGAAACCCTTTAAGAGCGAGATGTCCAAAACGTCACTACTAGGGGAGTGGTCGCAGTTGTAGGTGTCCTCCACAGGTCCAGCAGCGATGATATCATCTCTACCTTGTATGTGCCTATAGAGAATCATGCCGTTGTAATTCTGCGTTCTGGAGTTCCAGCTTGGGTTTTGGCATTTAGGTCACCAGCTAGGACGACTGGAGTGTCACCACTGAAGAGTTCATCAAGCTCACTAATGTCAAGATAATGTTTAGGTGAATTGTAGAGCACCACGAACTTCACTTCACCACAGGAGACGTCATTGATAATGATGGAGGCCGATTCCATACCTGCATAAGACTTGGAGACTAATTCTTGGTGTTGAATTCCCTTCTTAATGATGATCGCAGTGCCCCCAGAAGCACATCTTGCAGTATTTGAAGCCATTCGATCCTTACAGTACACACAATAGCCAGGTAGCTTGAAGTCTTGGCTTGGTTTGAGATGAGTTTCACAAAGGAAAGCAACGTCGAAGTCTTGTTTTAACAGAAAATTGTGAAACTCGATACGCTTTCGGGGAATGCCCCTAGCGCTCCATATCACGCACCGAAGTTCACCTTTGCTGATTACAGTATAACGTTGTGCAGCCATACTAAAATTAGTTGGTCGTAAGGAGCCCACTCAACTGTGGGTAACTTTTGCCTAGATTAGAAAACAGATGAAAGATACGTCCTAATTGCTTATACATACCTGGTAGGTCGTTGATGTTGAGGCCTTTATCTTCCAGCGTAGACACAGCAGCAGCATAGGATTTGCCTACTGTCACTTTAGAACTAGGCATCCTTTGAACCTGGGGGTATTTTGGACATTTCGTGTAACTTGAAGTGTGCTGTCCACCACATCTGATGCACTTTGGGGGGTCTTGTCCTTTGATCCTGGGGCAATCTTTTGACTGGTGCCCCTCAGCACATTTATTACAACGAGGATCTTCCGTGCAGCCCATGGATACGTGTCCGAAGCGCAGGCAGTTGTAGCACTGTAGTGGCTTCTTGTTCCCTCGAAAGGCCTCCACTTTTACTGCAAGCGGCCCAATATGTGTTATGTTTTTGAATGACTGGTTGTGTTCAGAGTTCGGGAGCAGAACCAAAACCATCGGCATATCAATGGATCCTTTGGCTTTCCTCAAGCGAATTAATTTTTCCGGGAAGTAGTTGGCTCTTTTTAGGTCTTCTTGGTAGTCATCGAGGTCATACGTCATATCCACATTAGGTATCACGTATTTCAAGACCTTCTCCGACTTCAGTTGATGATGCTGAATTTTTAAGATATTATCAGACTTAATTCCAGAGACTAACCTGTTGTGAGTTTCTTCGTCTTCACATTTAACTTTGACGGTTTCAGCTCTGCCCGTATGAACAGTGATCTTTTCCACTGGACCATGCTTCTCGAGCTCAGTTAAAATCGTCTTAAACGGGACGCCATGAGTCCGCACGATAATCGGCGGTACATACCTCTTCGTGATTCTATGGTCTTCATTAGCCAAGCGACCTTGTCCATTCTTCAGATTCCTCATTCTAGACGCGCTGACGACTTCTTCGTTTACTCTGGAGACGGTCTTTAGGTTATCGATCCTCGTGCCTTTTCTGAATTTTTTATTAGTGACACCAATCCAGGGACTGTCACCCACTTCTTCATCAGTTCCGTCAGAGTGACTTCTCTTACTGCCACCGTTTGTCGAACAGTCACTATTTTCTATTATATCCATAGACTCCATACTATTAGAAGAGGAAATAGTTTTTAAGACATTACTTACCTTACTGTTATCAACTGGATTATCTTCCGTGGAGTTTCTTGCCTTCGGAGTCCCGGAGCATTTCCCAAAGGCTTCCTTAAGTTCGCTTATCTTGTCAATGACATCTCTACGAGAGTCCTTAATTTCCTTATTGATACCTTCGAACTTCTCCTCAAAACTTTTGTGTAGGGATTCGACTTTTTCCTCCCGTGCACTATACTTAGCGTTTATTTCATCCCGGAGGGCTTCTAACATTTCGTTGAACACTAGGTCAAATGCAGTAAACCTAGCATCCAAGCAGGCATCCCGGTAGGCCTTTTCGCAGGACACAGTTTTACCATCCGCCACTAGCAAATGCTCTTTAGCCAACTTCAAATTGGTTTTTGGACGAAGCCATCATATATAAATGTATAGAACCAGGGGGGGGGAGTAACCTCGCAGCTAGGTGTGTGCTAAAGAAGCCGTCCTAAGAAGGACGCACCTAGCTCTAAGAAAAAAGAACAAGTCAGGTTTGCGAGAAAATTAATTCTACGCCAGGGACCCGCTCGTGAATGATTAGAATAATAATAGATTATATGAGAAAATGTCCTTAGTTAGGTTTGCGAGGAAATTAATCCCAACGCCAGGGACCCAGAAGGATAATGAGCATCTTGATGTACTGGTTTACAGGAATATTAATTCCAACGCCAGGGACCAGTACATAAGACGTAACAGAAGGTGAATATCGCCCTGAAAAGGGCGCACCGTGAAATGAGAATAATGAAATGATACCTGAAAAGAGAGTAGAGTGATACCTTGAAGAGCTAGTCCGTTTTGATCGTCCTGATCGTCCTCAGCCTAGGTTCCGTCCGTCCATGATCATATATCAGATATATATATATATCAGATCCAGTATGGATAGTTTACAAAGTTCCCAGCCGTTTATATTTTAGCTCTGACCAATCAAAGGGTGGATTACAGCTCAACTAATCAAAGAAGATCAACTTCCCACCAGTTTTAAATTCCAATTACAGCAGATAAAACATCAATCAAATGCAAAAATATAAAATATTTAAAATATACCCACAGGAAAATTGATACCCACAGGAAAATCAAATATTAAAATATAGCCACAGGAAAATTGATCTACTGGTGTTGTGATTTATAATAAGGAGAAGAAGGTAAATTATCAAAAATTAAAAGCAGGCTGGGAGGGGGGAAGAGAGAGTTTAAATTTATATTTTGTTAGAGGATTAAAGCAAATTTGTGAAATAATTCTTCTATTCCAACTTATTTCTATTTAATCATCACTATCCACATTCCTTTTTGTATGAGTTTTTAATTCTGTGGAGTGTTATTTTTCTTATTACCTCTTCAGATCTTTACTGTTACATATTGGGCAATTGTCCGAAATTCATTTTACTATTATTTCACACAGATAGTCCGCCTGCGAGCGCCGCCATTTTGAAAACAGCACTCAGGCCTTTATCTAGTGGGCTGTGATTCGGGCTCTGGCTGACGTCACGGAGCTTAGTCAATCACAATAGAATTCGCGATCGAGCATACCTTATACGTCACTTACTTTGGAGATGTCCCATCTGTGTTATTTGTTATCTGTGATATTAGTATGGATGCCTACATTATCTTATTTTAATTTTTTATGTCAAATAATTATACAAAAATAACACCCTATTACAGCTTTTTCACATTGCTTTCGTACTTTTTCACGAACATTTAGTACATTTTCACAAACATTTAGTACGATTTCATAAACATTTAATTCATATTTATAATAAAGGGTCTAAATTTACAGAATAATTATAGGCAATGATCAATTTTTTATGCATTTACATAAGTAAACAAGTATTGAAGCAGATTTTACATTATCGCTGGACCCATTAGCCAATCAGAAGCGCTTACACGAAACTTTTACGGCTGCATTTTGTGTCAGCGCTTCTGATTGGTTAATAGATGCAGCCATAAACAAAGCTAAAAAAAGTTGCTTCAATATTTGCTTACATATCTTTCCTGTATCTTTTCAGTTTTCTGCTACGACTATCAGTCGTTTGCTGTTTCCATCGAGGTCTAATACAAATTAAATCTAATCCGTTAGTATTAAATCTCGATGGCTGCTTCACATCTTCATTTGTGATTACGTCATAATTTACTGGAAGCCATCTCGTATTTAGATAGCCTGTGGGCGAGGCCGACAAGTTCCCAACGCGATCAAGACCTCGAATTCTCTCGTGTTATACGGAAAATTCTCTAGCTGAGGTCTAAAACCCTCACCGGTGAGAAGAGTTAGCGAGAATTTTTAACTTTTTCTCGGTTAGGACCAGAGACGAGGTTGCTTTTTCTTCTGGTTAGGACTAACCGGCTAGGCATATGAGCACTAACTGCAGCTGCGTTTTCGACCGCGTTAAAATGACGTGACAGTTTTCTCACCAGTTACATTTGGGGGTGGCCGTGGCCTGGTTGTCTCGTCGGTTGGCTTGCCAATTGATGGAGTTCAGCAACTTCAGGCGCGGCCAGCTGCTGGCTGGGTGACGGCCGGGGCTTGAGGGCCACTGCTGGCGGGACAGCTATTTGGGGCACGGCTGTTGGAGGACTTTAGTCTGACCCATTTGCCAAGTGACCATAGCTGGTTTTCCAGCAGTTGGTACAGCCACTGGTTTGTTTGTCCGCCAGCGGCTCTTCCATCATGAAACCCCCCGTGCTTCGGAGGGCACGTTAAGTCGTCGGTCCCGGCTGCTACTGTCATCTCGTAGCAGTCGATATTTACCGGGATGGCCAGTTACATTTTCTGGCCTCAGCCTCTGATTCACAAGTGAATGATTGTCTATAATTGATCATTGTCTGTAATTGTTCTGTAAATTTAGACCGTTTATTATGAATTAAATATTTGTGAAATCGTACTAAATGTTTGTGAAAAAGTACGAAATGTTCGTGAAAAAATACCAACGTTATTATTTATTTTAATATTTTATGTTTTTCTTTATTTAATCTTTATTAAAACGCAGTTTTACGCAGACGCCTCTAGCCAACACCCCTTAAACAGAGTGTTTAGCGAGTGTTGCTCGAGGCCTTCGAGATTAACAAGGCCTGAGCACGCTGCTCCGTTTCAATGCTAAAAGGCGTCCCAGAGCGATTTCCCCAATCTGCCGCCAGATGTCCTTCTTTCACTGTAATCTCTGATCTAGAGATCTCTAATTATAGATCTCTTATTATAGGCACTCTAGTAATCTCTAAAGCTCTAGATTAGGAAAATACGGCAAACTTCGTCGTCTGCTACCAAATCCGCCATTGTTGGCCCAGATGGCTCTATCAAGTGAGTTACGCTTCCTCTAAAATTCGGCTTAAATGCATCTTTTTCGCAAATTTTCTTATTAATATCGTCTGGAAATATAACTGACAATCAGTAAATTCTGTAACTATTGATTTTTCTTTAAATTTTGTTTTCAATTATAATTTTTTACATATTAAACTGCCTCAACATTATCATTATTTATGATACCAAATTAAGTTTTTAGTTTATTTTCACTTTATTTATTTATCCTTAATAAACGATTTACATGTAATTAATAAATTTCAAAAAAACATTGTGTGTAGTTTTTGTAATTTTATTTATCAAAATATAATTTTATAAATTTTTATTAAAATATAACTTAATAAACTTTTATCAAATTAATTTTTATATTTATATCAAAAATTTCACTTTATCAATTTTAATTTTATTAAATTATAAAAAGTACTGCCGAAATGAGATTTCTGAGAGGTTTGGCAGGTGTTACCCTACTAGATAGAGTGTACAGCAGCACAATAAGGGAATCTTTAGGTGTTGAGCCGCTACTTCTCTGCATTGAGAGATCTCAGTTGCGCTGGTATGGCCACGTGATACGGATGCCGCAAACTAATCTTCCTAGGCAATTGTTATTTTCCAAGCCGGTGGATAAGAGACCAAGGGGTCGGCCTAGAACCAGGTGGCTAGACTACATGGAGAATCTGGGTTCGAGTCGCTTGGATATTACCAGAGAGGACATGTGCCTGATGGCGGAAGATCGCGATCGCTGGAGATCCTCCATAGGGCTGCTGCCCCCGCGACCCTAATGGATAAGCGGGCTTGAAAAGTAAAAGTAAGTAAAAAATTATTAAATTATTAAAAAAAAATTAATTTAATAAAATATAGAAACTATTAAATTTAATAAAACTGATTTAATAAAATAGGAACTATTAAATTTAAGTTTTTGATTTAAATATAAAAATTACTTTGATAATTATATTTTGATAGAAAAATTTTAAAAATTATAATTTGAAAAAACTATCCGTTTGATTACAAAAGAAATTACAAAAAAAATAACTACACATGCAATGTATTTTGAAATTTATTCATTTATGGAGGTTGATAATATTGACGTAAAAATCTATCAAAAACTTATAGTTAAAATTTTCTATATTTTTTTTTCACCCAAATAGCAAATTTTCGTTATTCAATTTCATGCGGTTTATACTCAAGTTTAATGAGGAGTGATAATTAACTTAGCTAAAATAAGATGAAAATAACATGGACGGTTTGTTTCAAGTTTTGCCACCACATTTCACAGACAGTTTAACATTGTTATATTGAATTGTATTTTCTTAAAAAGAACTATATTCAACAAAAAATTATATTTTCTGATAGTCTGAGAATTGCACAATGCAACATTTCTATAACATTCGGTGAAGTTATAATATAAACGTACTTGCTTCTTATTACTTCTTCAGATATTTTATCGAATTTATTAACTTCCAAGGAGCATAGATTGAAGGATTCTGAAATTTTGCTTATTTGGATTAAAATTTAGGATCAATCAACGAATATTTCATTAAAAATTTAATCTAAATTGCATCTTCCACATGCGTTTCAATGGTATCTGTCGCTGCGTTTGGGCCAACAATGGCTGACAAACTCACGTGACAGCCGTTCTACCAAT
Source organism: Rhysida immarginata (assembly GCA_023313115.1). Taxonomy (NCBI): domain Eukaryota; kingdom Metazoa; phylum Arthropoda; class Chilopoda; order Scolopendromorpha; family Scolopendridae; genus Rhysida; species Rhysida immarginata. The sequence continues at coordinate 9,006 of JAHWFO010040560.1, forward strand.
CAGCAGCTACGGGCAGCGCGGAAAAGGTTTGCCGTACTTTCCTAATCTAGAGCTTTAGTAATCTCTTTAAAAGCATGTTGAACACAGCGCTGCCGTTTTTACGGTAATAACTCTATTTTAGGGTAATTTCAATAAAAAAAAAGGGTAAATTTTAGGGTATCGTTTCTTTTGGGGTAATTTTAGAGAATTTTAGTTTTTTTCTAGGCACATGCTAAGATCCGAACGGAGCAGAGATCACAGAGAATTGCGCTTAGAAGCAGCAGTTAGCACCAACGATATAAAATCAGTAGATCGCTTATGTGGCCGCCATCTTTGGGGCAATTTGAAGGTGGCGAAAAGTGGAACTAATCTCTATTGTTAGTGTAGCGCCATTACTGTGGTTGGCTGAACAACATCGCCAGCCAAAGCGCCATTACTATACAGGGTGATTTACATCGAATGTAAAATACTTAAAGGGGGTATTATAGAGGTTAAGATAAACACAAAACGTCCTATGAACATGGGTTCAAATATGAACGATAACTGAGATATGGACAGAAATAAAAATGCTGCCACCAAGATCAACAAGTTATAATAAGATTCTGTAAAGCCTAGATTAATGAAATTTGGAGGAATAACAGAGTACATAAGACTGTGTATAATTTGATCTAATTCTAACAAGAAGTTTCCAAGTTACTCATTCAACATCATAATACGTGTTCACTTGTGAGTACTAACTAGCACTTGTCACAATTTTGACTGTGTAACTCAGAAACTTCTCGTTGGAATTCAATCAAATTTTAACGGTATACACAGTCTTATGTACCTTGTTATTCCCCCAAATTGCATTATTCTAGGCTCTACAGAACCTGAGTTATTAACTTGTTGATCTTGGTGGCGGCATTTTTATTTCTGTTCATATCTCAGTTATCGTTCATATTTGAACCCATGTCAACCTCTATAATACCCCCTTTAAGTATTTTACATTCGATGTAAATCACCCTGTATAAAAGACTTTTTGAGAGTTGGCAAAAAATTGCACAACCACCAGAAAAAAATAAAAAGGGAAAGAAATGTGGATAAAAGTAATAAGATAAAATAAATAAAAGACTCTTTGACCACAACAAAAATATAAAAGGAAAAATACGACCTTACCCTGTAAGCGCTTTTTGAGGGCGAAGCTCTCATCATTCAGCAGGTAAAACAGGGAGTAACCAGGAGAAAACCCGAAGATACTAAAATTGAGTTCCTGTTGAGTACCTGTTGTATGTTCCCATGTTTTTTCTCTGCAAGGGGGATACGAGTTTCCCACTTTGGTATGCCAAGTGTATAGTTGGTAGAACATGTTTGGGGCTTTGTCAAATGTGCCATCCCCATAGATGTTCTCATTGTCCAACTCCTGCAACAAATCTCTGTCCCCAATTACAAAATTCTGTCGGCATCATTTTCACCAGAATCAAAGAGCAGCAGAGATGCATACTTCTCCGGAATAGAAAAACTTGGCGTGGTAGGGTTAGGTAACTGTTCACCTGCTCTGTGTCTCAGAAGATTTCTTGATACGGATGATGGTTTGGGCAGGTGTGCCAAGACATCACTATTCACGCCTGTCAAGGCTGATCCAGTGACATTTCTTGCAGTGGCCCCTACAGCTTCCATATCCTCCTTCATTTTGCTTTTGATCAGATTTGCTTTGGCCTTTTGAGGACAGGAATCATGTGAATGGATTGGAAGATTACCAATGATGCTGTTATCTTCAGCCGTCTTCAGAAGAGCCTTGCAGTTGTTGTCATTGCTGTTATGTTCTCTGCATCTCCAAGCTGTTATTCCTTTCTTATTATGTCTGAATTTGGTGTATTCAATGCCCTGAAAAAGCAAAACTGTGTTTCCCTTTTGGGTTTTGGAAAATTCCATTGTAGCTGGACTAAGTAAGAATGATCGGGAGCAGTACTTGAAGACTGGCAGATCTTGAAGACTTGAAGTGACTTTCCAGATTATTCCTGATTGGGCGTGAAAGGACCGGAAATGAGAAATCCGATTATGGTCTTTTGTTTCATTTGTTCTTTTTTAATATTTGTTTGGTGACCTAAATATCTGAATATCTGAAAAAATAGTTTCAAATAATTTCTCGTATTTGGTTTGTTCCCATAGACGGCGAAAGAATAAAAAAAATTTTACGAATTGTATTAATGTTGCTTTAAAAAACTAATTTTTTTTGAAATGATAGTTTTAAATTAAATTTTACTAATATACATTTTGTTAGAGAAATATATATTTTAAAAATAAATAATTTAATGATACAGATAAAACAGCACGAAATTTAATATTTTGTCCCTTTCGTATTTGTGTATTGTTGTGTGACAATGAATCAATGTATCGAAACATCGATGCTTTTGTGCGATGATGAATCGATGATTCACATCATTATTCTGTCCCGTTTTGCCTATGTTTAAGTAAACTGTAACTTTAGATCCTCGTGTTATTTATTGTTACAAATAAAGATTGTTTAACTCTTCCAAACCTGCCTTTTTTAATTTTCTAGTTTTAAATTTTTACTGGAAATTTTTATTATTCTTAACAGGGTTCGCACGGGTCATGGAAAACCTAGAAAGTCCTGGAAAATCGAAAAAAAATTTCCAGGCCTGGAAAGTTTTGGAAAATCAATGGTTTCTGACTTAAGTTTTGGAAAAGTTTTGAAAAATTGTTTTTTGAACAGATTTAATGTTTTCTTGATAATTATTTATAAATCATATGAATATATTATTCTTAAAAATATAAAAGATTATGGTCTTGAAAAATGTATTGAATTGCAATTTGTCTATGTCCCGTTTTGCATATGTCCCGTTGTGTCATTGTCCGTTTTTGTCACCGTCCCGTTTTGTCATTGTCCCTTCTTGTCACCGTCCCGTTTTGTCATTGTCCCTTCTTGTCACCGTCCCGTTCCGTCCTTTCCCGTTTTGTCTGTCCCGTTCTGTTTTGTCCCGTTTTGTCATGTCCCGTTTTGTATTACATAAATTCAGAATCCAAGAGGAATTACTCAGTCATAAATAAACACAAAACTAAAATAATACTATACAGAATAATATAAATTCGTGAATAATCTATAGCAATCTAATTACCATTGAAGTCAAGCAAAGGACTTGCTCAGAAAACTAATCCGTATCGCCTTGAATCGATATAAAATAGTCTGTGATTATAGATCTATACATTGAACTAGCAATAATCCCATGAGGACAAATTGATATTAATTATACCAATTGATATTAATTTATACCAATTTCATCATATCAGCCAGACTTTTGTTTTCAAAGGATGTAACTAGATGGCGACACCAGACGAAGGATGTTTCATTTTATTCAAGTTGTCCAGGCTTTCAAGGTCGCAGGTATACAGGGTGTTTCGTAATTGGTGTCCCGTCTTTAGGTCTAAATAACGACTCAAGGGGAACAGAAAACCAAACATGTGGCAGAATGAGGGTAAAGCGGGAAAGTTAAGAGGGGCCTAAATAAACAGAACCATGCGGGTGAGGGTGAAGGGTATAGGGGGGCGTGAACCTGAAATGTAGAAATTTAGGAGTAGACTCAAATAAGGAAGAATGAACTTAAAAAATAAACTACAATAAGTCGCATGGAAATTAAACTTAAGTTAATAAAATCATTGATAACGCTTAAAACAACATCAAATTAACATAAATAACCAACCAAAAAAATATATAAAAAATATTATAAAAAACAAAAAAACAACAACAACAAAACCAACTGTGTGAACCAGGGTGACCAGACGTAGTAATTTCATTACTACCGTAGTAATAAATGGCCTAAAATTCCAGCCGTAGTAATGACCGTAGTAATTTGGAAAAAGTAGTAATATGTAGTAATATTTGAATCTCCGTAGTAATAGGTGTAGTAATATCATAGTCTAAGGAAGTTTTAGGATATTACTTCCTTAGATTATGGTAATATCCTAAAACATGAGCACTAATTGGTCATCAGTCCAACATGCAACACCCCCTTGACTCATCGGATTGGTGTTAAGTGATGACTCATGTTTGCGTTTCGTTGGATGAGTGGATGAAGTGGATGCAGTTGATTTCACGTTCAGTCTCACATCACTTTCGCCAGACGCCTGACAGCATCCCCTGGGCTGAGCCCAGTAGTTTGCCGCATCGCTCCTTCCGCACTTCGCAACCGCTCCCTCCAGCTTTTGTGCTGGTAGTTGGTGTTGAAGTATGCCGCCCTCCCTTGCACTCCCTCTCACTGTCGACTCGTTTAAAGTTAACTACTTGCCTTGCGTTGTATAGCACTGATCTATAATTAGCCTAATAATTAGTAAAAAGTCCCCTTACTCAGGGCTATATTTAGATGAAAAGAGGCCCCTAGGCTATTCCACTTATGAGACCCTTTCACCTCCCATTTTTAATGCTAACAATTTGAATGTAGGCCCCTCTTGATCTTGAGGCCCTAGGCTGAATCCTAGTTAGGCTAATGGAAAATCCGGCCCTGCCCTTACTGTAGTAATAAGGTAGTATTTTGGGACACTTAACGTAGTAATATGTAGTAACGGGAGGCCTTGTGCCGTAGTAATTTCGAGTTTAAAAACCTGGTCACA
>JAHWFO010040561.1:0-20496 GCA_023313115.1 Rhysida immarginata
TTTTTTTTAGATCTACATTTTGAGTTTTAGACATTTTCGACAAGGAACTTATTGTTTAAATGGATGCATAGAATCACACTATGTAATTAATGTCCTTCCATTTAGAAACACACTGTATACAACAATTTAAAAGCATTATCAATGCTGAAATGAAACTGTTAATGCGCTCGCGAGAAAATCTTAAAACTTATACTTTCCAGTATTAATATAAATTCTTGTCAGTCTTCAAAATACTCATCTTTTACTGCCATGAAGACCCTCAGTGGGATGCATGACCTGAAAGCTATTTTAGATAGGGAAGTTTATAATTTTGTATTAGCACTGATTATTTGGGAAATTGGGTTGACCATTTAAGTTACCCTATTAATTGTAAAGCATGTGTATGTAATAGGAATTTTATTTGTGTACATTTGTTTAAGTATATCTTAATTTATAAAATTTTTACTGCTTTTAATCAACTTTTTAAAGGCAATTGTATTGTGATAATTTGCTATTGATGTGCATGATATTATTTTTGATTTTTGATCTTGTCTTGTCGATGCCTATTGGGTTTGTTTTTTTTTACATTTGGCCCCGTTTTGATGTAAAAATTTAAATAAATTTAATTTAAATAAATAATAAAAATAATAATAATGCTCTACTAATGAACTATTAAAGGGGAACTCCAGCCATAATTAAAGTATGGTTGGGTATCTTTAAATTATGTTGCTTATTCACGACACGGCGATTTTTTTTCCAAATTTTAGGTAGTAATTAATAAAAACAAAAACATATCATGAATTTTATTGCTCGCGGAGATAATCTTTGTCTCCTTCAAAGCACTCCCGTCCTCTATTCACACACTTGTTCCAGCTGTGTTCCCACTTTACCAAGCAGTCCTGAAAAGCTTGTTGTGGAATAGCCTTCAGTTCTAGTGATGAATTTTTCTTAGTGTCATCAGTGGAGTGGAAACCGCATCCTTTCAGCACTTATTTTAATTTTGGAAACAAGAAAAAGTCGCAGGGAGCTAGGTCTGGGTAGAAGGGTGACCCGGGGAGGACAGTCATCTGTTATTTGGCAAAAAACTGGCGAATTAACAAGGCTGAGGGGACAGGCGCATTGTCATGATGAGTTTTCTTTCCACAATAGTGGTCTCTTTTTGCGATTCTCTTTTTCCCCAATTTCACGCAAAATTTCACGTTGCATCGTTGCTCTCGTAAATCGAACATCGCAAAAATCGCCACGAACACTGAAACACGTTGCACTCAAATGGCAATATTCGGAAACTAAACATGTAAAAACTTGTAAATAGTCCATTAGGCGGGAAGGATATGACAATTGCAGTGCTGCTAACCCAGAAACGATCAATAAAAGATTGATCGTCTCTGTGCTAACCGCTCGTCGCTAAAATGAAGGATCCGTTGCCACGTAATTAAAAAAGTTCGGTTATTTTATGGACAGACCTCGTACGTGCGCCAAGATACATAGGAGAGAACCAGCTTCTATTCAGACATGTAGGTCTGTATCCATTTTTTTCTCCATAGCTTAAATTTTTATACAGCTTTTCACAGCACAGGGATAACAGGTGGTGCTGGTGATAGCTTTATGTTGGTCCTGAAGAGGTCCGCCTTCCACTCCAACGTGAACGTACTTTGCTCTCGTGTCAGAGTCAGTAGCACGAGCAGTACCAACCTTGTTTAATACCGATAGCATTTATCATGTTTTTTATCAAAAAGTATCAAGGAAATGAACAAACACTGGTAGTTCAATTAGGTTTGGGCGTACTGTCATTTTGTGAACTCAGTCGCCCAATTTTGGCTTGTGCTACGCAGCGCCACGCCATTCAGCTTAGTTTGAGGTTCAATTTACGGCGTTGTTTGCGATTTGCGACCCCAAGTGTTTTATATCACTTTAATCGCCTGAATTTCGTCTACATTCTAGTGTAGTATTTTTGAAGGAGATAATTTACACCCTGTATATAAAAGAAGAAACGACTGAGTGAGTGATCAACGCACAGCCCAAACCATAAGGCCTAGAAACTTGACATTTTGTACAGAGGTTCTTTACAAAGTATAAGTGAGCACTAAGAAGGGGTTTTTCGAAATTCAATCCTTAAGGGGGGGGGGACGGCGGCGGTCGAAAATTTGTTAACGCATTAACTGGTGTTGCACTATATATTTAACACATTAACTTGTGTAGCACCACAAACGTAACACATTTACTGATGCGGCACTACATAATTAACCATATTAACCTCTTTAGGGAGGGGGTAACGAATTATTAACAACGAGCATAAATATGATTATGCAATGGCAGGACATAGATAAGGCAGTGTTTATCGAGGAGGCTAAGGAATCACACGGGTCTCTCTTGAGATCCCTAAAAACGTCCAGACGACTGGCAAAAATTTATGTGTTTGGCAAAAAAAAAGAAAGAACGAGTATTGATCAGTGAAATTTGCAACAGAAAGTTAAAAAGCTATCCGGGCATTAGAAACATCTGAAAAACGGAAGCTCCGCCAAAGCAGGAGGGTATAAGAGCTTCTACGTCAAGGGCAAGGGAAATTTTAAAAGATAGGTCTAAAGTATCCAGTGATGCTTCCCGGGGGTGAAGATGGATAACATTTTAATCTGAGACAGAACAACAAGAGGATAAGTAAAGTCCCGGGCAAACTGTGCAATATAAGTAGGTCCATTAAGAATGATGGTTCCGTCCCACCTCTGAGAATTATAAAACAAAATTGAAATTGTAACAATACGTAGAATTCCTGTTATTTGGGCTTTTCTTAGAAGTTAATATTTTGTTGAAAATATTTAATAATGATCAGTAACTGGAGATAATGGAGAGTTAGCAGACTACTGAGAAAGAGTGAAAGATGACAGAGGACGCAGTCCCTTCGTTCGAGCTACAGTTGACGACATAACCGATAACAAAGCATACATTAACTCAAATCGTCAAACAAACAACCATATGGTGTTAGGTCCTATAATAATCTTTCGAAGGATTATAACAATAATTCATTTCTATCGAAATGCCAGCGAAGAAATGAATGAGTATTGGGTAGAGATGACAAAAAGTTATCCGGGCATCAGAAACATCTGAACAACTGCTTCGTCTATAAACGGAAATTGTAGAATTACTGAAAACAAATTTATTATTTAACTTCATAAGGTTGTTCTGTTTAACCTACAACTGTAATTATCTCGGGCACGCCGGGTGCCTCTGCTAGTAGTACATAAATCCATAACTTACAGATAAGGAGCTTTCTGCGTCGATTCCCACAATCTTTCTTCATTCCACAAAACACACCAGCTCGACAAAATCAATGGAGTAGTCCAAAACTAATTTGTCACACTGGGCGGGCTTGGCGGGCTTAACCAGAGACCGAATGTCGAAAGAGTGATCTGCTACCAAAACACACCTGCTCTGTAACATGGATAATATAACAGAGCAAGGCGTGATAAAGAAAAATAATATTTATTAAAATAAATTAGTTGAATATCTTGAAATGAAGAAAGTATTGATAACAATACTGATCAATTTGTCAGCTAAATATGAAGACAATTGAATTAATAAGTTCACAAAATCTTACTATATGAAGTAAATATAAACTTGAACAAACAAATTTCTGGTCACAAACTATCTCCTGGATAGATCTCTGTCGAGATGCTGTAATTCACAAGTTGAAGATACTCCAGTCAAGATAGTATGAGGTCTGGAAACACGTCCACAGAAAAATGTAGAAGTCACTGTTGGACTCGATATGACACAGTCTGCTAGAATACACCAAACTAGCACAAAGAAAATAAAAGTTCCATGAGTATTAGAAAACAATTATGCAAATAAAATTAACTCCACGCTGAGTCTTCTCAACGCCGGAAATCCAAAATTACTCAATACAAAATGCGATTTCTAATTAATGAAATTACTGTAATTCCAAGTCAACACTAATAAAACTATTTCTCAAAAAATTAAGCTATAATGCTTTCTTTATAGTATTCCCGAACGAAATGAAATAAATAATCTATGTATCAGCTTCTTAATAAATATGATATAAGGCCTACAATTTCACAATATGGCCTCAATGCGAGAAGTTAATTATATAGATTCTTCTCATAAACTGCTATTTCCAATGGAGTAGAGATAAATAATCCAGAAATAAATTGAGATATCCATATACGAAGTACTAATTAATTCAAATAAGAATTAGAAATGATGAGACTGACAATTATGCAATCTACGCTCTTTTAGAAACTTGTATCTTATAAAGTCTCCTGTTCCATCTGATAAATAACATATTAATCCAAATGGAAAAATTCCCTCGACGAATTTGTAATATTGAAGCGAATACAGTTCATTAAATAATAATCTGCTTATGGCAGTATTAAATCCTTGCATCCAAGTAATGTGACATAATTCATAACTGCTACCTATGGGCTAATAAGAATTTATTCAAAACAAGTTTACCGTTATGATTCGGTGAATTCCTTTCAACACGTTTCACTGCACGGCTATGCCCATCAGATACAAGCGGACACAAGGGAAAAGTCTTCCTGTCGAACTCAGCTTCACTGCCTTCCTCAGCGTTTGCTTTAGAGAAATAATCAATAGAAATAAGATTAATACAATTTGGCTCACAGTTCTCTGTAGCATATTCTTCATAATTTCATTGCTCACCGGCAATTTCATCCATACTCGTTTATCTGCAATAAAGCTTCTTGTTAGTTTTTACGGCATAGTTTCCCGGTCGGAGACCATTATCTAATTTCACTTGGGCGTCTCCCACTACTCTCACTTCAGGAGACGAATTAGCCTGTAGCTCCGTACGGAAACTCCCATCCGCTGATTGCCATCGGAGATCATTGCTTATACCAAAGACCTCTTTCATTTTTTTCTTCTCTCTCCCCGCTCTCCAATTTTCTTATTTTTCCTTCTTGTAAAATGCTCCCGTTCTCGTTTCTTTTCTCGCGGACGTACTATTCTCTCGTTCGCGGGGGGTGTACATCTCTCCCACCGCTCCTTTCATAAAAAATGATTGTTGGTCGCTTTGTTTGGTTTTCTTTTTTCTCCAAATCTCTTTCTCCTCAAATCACATGATAACCTGTCAATTTTAGATCGCATAACTCAATGTTTTTAGCTCGCTGTTCGAATACTTACTATTTTAATACCTGCCCTAACAATACTCCACGTGAAATATAAGTGCGCGCTACATTTAAATATGATAAATGTTACCATAGATCCCTAACAACCTTCAATATTCCACAATTTTCTGACATATGTATATGACTTGCTTTTCCCTTTTAACATGAATCCCGGCTTCGCCCATGGATCTTTGACTGCTACGTTAATAGCCTCATAACTGGCTGTGTAATTGATCGTCTGCCAAAATCATTAAACCAAAGCAAATTTTTAATTTTTAAACTGCAAAGATAATCCGTGCCAAATAAATTTGTCCAGAAAGACACATAGATTTTCAAAAGTTTGGGATTTATGAGAGCAAAAAGATTTTAAACTCTTTTTAATTCCTTGTACGAAATAAAGGAATTATTGTAATCTCGAAATTTTTCGGTTTTCAGATTTCAATGGAAATATCCATTTTGACCATCCCTGAATCCATTTTGAATAGTTTCGGCGTGACGTCTGTACATACGTATATAGCTTGCATAACTCAAAAACGATTAGCCGTAGAATGTTGAAATTTTGTATTTAGGACTATTGCAAAATCTAGTTGTGCATCATTCCTCTTGACTGCAATTGACTGAGCCAAAAATGTTTATTTGGGGTGTCCACAACGTATTTTCGTACATGTCTGTAGAGTTTTGTTTGCGTGAAGAAGTTTGTGACGTCAGAGTTTGATTGTTTCTTGTAACAGGGGAAATAATAAAAATAAGAAATTGTTGCACAAAATCGACTGTAAAAATTTGTTTCAACAATTGAGACTTTTTAGACAACAAAGAAAGAATGTAATTTAATATGCGTACAAGGAAGTCACGTGGTGCCCACAACATATTTTGTTAATTGTATCATGGCGAATTCCTTTGTTCAAATTGATAAGGGAGGGATTTAAACAAGTTTGAACTTCGTTTGATGTTAACTTGCAGCATATTCTACAGAACAAATGGTATCATTACATATTCAAAGTTCAATGTAGCTTAAAAACTCCTGATTGATAATTTAAGATATGATTCGCAAAGCTGTATAAAACTGACAAGCATTTAAGTATCCTACAAACATAGGAAGCGGTCGCTAGGATGTTGTTGAGATGCCAATTGGCAAGTACGCTTTAAAACCATTGGTATTTTAAAATTAGACAACAAATAAAATCTTTGGAATTTAGAATGGATACTTTTCTTATACCCTTCCGTCTCCATTGAATAGAAAAAATATTCATTTGTGATATTGAAAAGGATCTGTTTTCTAAATTGAAGGCGTTAGAATATTAAGGTACTTAAGTGACAAAATTATTTTTATGCGAAAATGCGATTAAACTTTATGTAAGGAAGTGAATAGTACATTTGGGTAAATAAACATGTAAATTACAGTATCATTTACATATTTCTCATGTACAATTCACTTCCTCACATAAAGCTTAATGGCATTTTCCCACAAAAAAAATTTTGGAATTTATGTACCTTATTACTCTAACTCCTTCAATTAATTTTATAACACGCTAATAATAATATGAATCGTTTTTTAAAATTTTTCACGTTTTTCTTTCAGGTGGCCACTGGACGATTATGGAGGGATCCAACTATTCTGATAAATAAACTCAATCCATGGGACAAAATGTCGCGCGTACTTTTTCCTTTGTCGTTTTTAGTGTTTAATATATGTTATTGGTTATATTATGTCAGAGAAGATTAATATGACATGATGTTAAAAACTAAACTATTAAAATTATTAAATGCCTTTGAAGTTGATCTCATTTTTCTTCGTTAATTATCTTCATTATTTTCTCTACCTTCATTATCATTTGTAGGTTTGTTTGTTTGTTTCTTATACAAATCTACAGTTTCATTCTGATCATAATGAAATTATGCACATTTGATCTTCAAAACAAGAGAAAGGTCACTGTCTACCTCAGAATTCGAAAAAATAATAATTATCAATAATAAATCGATATTCATAATGATGGCATGTTATATTAATAAGCAGTATCTCATGACCAACAATACAAGGCAAAATTTGAGTAACAATAGGTATCTACAATTCTATCAACACGCAATTCACCAACACTATGCACGGATCAACAATATATATCTCATGCCCAAGAATGCAAGGCAAACTTTGTGCTTTATAAACAAGGTTCAATTTGTAACAACGCATAGAATTCCTGTGGTTCGGGCTTTTCTTAGAATTGATAGCACTTAGTACTTAACAATTTCTTGAAAATCTTTAAAAATGAGCACTAACTGGAGATAATGGAGACTTAGCAGACTATTGAATAGGAGTGGAAAGGCGACAGAGGAAACCGTTCTTTCGCTCTGTGCTGTATTGGTTTCACCAGCATGCACCTGCAACTGAGCAAATGGTGACCGTGTCAACAGAAGAAACAGCGACTGCTAGATCACAAAGTGGTGCATGCCCAAGATTTACTTCAAGACGTCGAAAGCAGACTGGGATTGCAACAGCAGATTAAGAAATAGTGAATAAAACCACTTAGATTGTTGGGATTGGAGAGCACACAGACACAAACGATCATGGATATCCACTGCCACCCAAGAAAAGAGTTGTTTCATCGAAGTCATTGTTGCCATATATTTTCACACAAACACTGGTCAAATATGGATGCCATGGATATAGAACATAAAGGGAATAAAAAGGGAATCTGATAATTTGCAGAATATCGGTGTATTAATAGTTTCAGACCAGGGCTGTACCCAGAATGTTTTCGGGCAGGGCTGAGGGGGGCTGGCCCAATGCTGCTTGTGGGAGGGGTCCCAGTGTAACCGATTTAGTTGACACGATGGCCAATTTTGGGGGGGGGGGGGGGGGCCCCCCCCCCCCCCCCCCCCTCTCCCAGGTACGGCCCTGTTGCGAACTTATTTGTTTGAATTGTTTGTTTGTGTATTTTTGTCATGGATCCGGATTGAAATGACATCAGATTTAAATGAAAAATTAAGCCAAAAGCCTACAGTCAACAATGACCTAATTGATCAGATTGGGCTCGATTAGACCCATCTATTTATATTATTTTTATATTTTTATAATAAAAAGTCACATCTATTTATATTTACAAACTAAGACCTAAAATGTTTAAAGATATTTGTATAGTGCTAATCAGTGGCGTTGACACATGTTTTCATTTTCTTTTATTAAAATGTTGACAGCAATTCAACCATGTATTGTAAAGCATCCATTAATTTCATTAAGAAATACAATAACGCAGTGCTTTTCATAATTATAACGTCACCCCAAAATTGTGGGATATTGATATTCCAGTAAATGAACTGGACTGGTATTTGGTCATTCCATTATTGTAGGGTAGAGATGGTATTATTTACAAAATGTTGTGACATTTGATTCCATATTTAGTGATTGATATACAAAACATCACTTTGTATCTTTTCCATAATTATAACGTCACCAAGGTTTTTACATGATTTTGGGTATAAATTATCGCAAATGACATTTGACCATAATTATTTCACAATGCAACGAGGAAAGCAACTCTCCGAGCGAGAAAAGGGGCAAATTGAAGCTTTCAGAAAGACTGGAAAGGGAATAAAAGCGATAGCATGTGAGCTTGGACGATAACAGAGAGTTGTTCAAAATTGTCTGAAGAACCCTACTGAATATGGGACTGCGAAACGAACTGCACGTCCATCAAAACTCTCTGAACGAAGCAAACAGTTGATCATTCCATCAGTATCTAATTCTACAAAAAGTTGTGCCATCATCAGGAAAGAGCTTAACCTAGATGTTTCGACTTCGACAGTCTGGCGAACCTTAAACGACAGTGCTAATATTATACATGCCAAGCTGAAACCGGCCCCTCGTCTGAGAGAGCATCATAAAAGAGCTCGATTAAAATTTGCAGGTGAAAACATGAACACAGATTGGAATACTATTATGATCGTGCCTACAAGTATATAAATTGTTTTTATATTGTACAGGTTATTTTCAGCGATGAAAAAAATTCAATCTTGATGGGCCCGATGGTTTCAATTGTTATTGGCGAGACTTACGCAATGAAGAGCGCGTCTTTTATAAACGGAACTTTGGAGGTGGAAGCTTGATGGTGTGGGGTGTATCAACAAAAATGAACAGCACAGAGTACCAAAGTATACTTAGAATTCATCTCATCCCCTATTTAAAAAAGTTTAGGCGAATTCCACTAATGTACCAGCAAGGCAACGCATCCATCCATTCAAGCCACAGTACCCGTCAGTGGTTTCATGACAATAAGTTTAATGTTATGGAGTGGCCTGCCTGCTCACCTGAATTAAACCCGATGGAGAACGTCTGTGGATGGCTCACACATCAGGTTTACACAGATGGTCGAGAGTATGAAAACATTAGTGAGCTGAAAACTGCTATCGAAACTGCATGGAATAAAATCAGTCTCACATTATTACAAAGTCTTGTTAATTCAATGTCGGGTACAAATGGTAGATTGTATCAAGTTGTAAATAAAAATGGTAATGTTACCATGTACTGAAGCAAACCCTGGGATGTCAATTTGGTCAATTTGGTGTTAATCTTAAGGTGACGTTATACTTATGAAAAGGCAGTGAATCACTTTTTTCCTTTCCTAGAGCTAAATATGCATTAAACTGCTATAAAATTTCACAAATAACATTTGTTTTACTTTCTAAATAGATTATGATCAGATACTATATTTTTCCTTCATCGTACATTTTAAAAACTATTCATTAAAAGCTGACGTTATAATTATGAAAAGCACTGTATGAGCAATTCGTTATCCGACTTTTTTTATACATTTGCGACAAAATGTGTTGGAACATCAAATTATTCCGAATGTACGAATAATTCATGTACTAAGAACAATTAACTAGATTAGAAAAAATTTTATTCAGTAAATTAAACATTTTATAAAAGACAAGGAAAAAACTTCAGTAAATTTTCGGATAACTCGATAAAAATGATCTAAAAATTATTAAAAAATTTGTAAAAATTAAGGCTTCATTTGGAGTTCATATCCTATATTATGTTTTTACCACAGCTTTTATCTCTGGGGGTTTTGTACTTGGGTTCCTTTTTCCTCTCTTTAATTTGGGGGTTTTGTATTCTTACAAGACTAGGGGGGATGTCCTACCCTCGCTTACAATCCCCCATTTAAAATACGCCTTCACCTAAATATTTTTTATTAAACTTGATGAAAAATTTTTAAAAGTGCAATTATAATTCCAATAAGTTGCTGCAGCATTGTTCAGTTATAACGGCCCAATCAAAATAGACATTTGCCACTCCCATATGCCCTAATGGTAATAAATACTAGTTACAACGACATTCGTTATAACGAAATATTCGATATAACGACCCACTATCTATTACCATTTCTATCTAAAATATACTCGATATAACGATATTAAAAATTTACAAAGGTTATCACAAGATGTCACTACTTTTCAGCATCATCATTACATGTATCATCATTTTTTTAGCGTGTGTTGTTTTTATCCTCGTGTGTTGTACAATTAAAATGGAGGGAAGGCGAAAAAGATCATCAATTGATTTAGAAACTAAACGCGATCAAGACAAAAAAATGAAAGTAAAGGATATCTGCATGAAATATGGCATTAAGTCGCATTCAACAGTCTCGGAAATCTGTGCACAAAAACAAGAAATTCTTGCTGCTGCTGCTGCTGCTGCTGCTGCTGCAAAGAAAGACAAGAGGAAGAGGCTACGGACTGGTGCATTTCCTGAACTTGAAAATTCATTGACAGCTTGGATTGACTCCGTTACACCAAGTGGTGGTAAATTAACAATGGCTTTGATACAAGCAAAGGCGGAAAAGCTAGATGAAGATTTTAATTATGATCGCGAATTCACAGCTTCAGTTGGATGGTTTCAGCGATTTTGCATGCGGAATAACATCTCACTGACAGATCTTGCTGGGGAAAAAGCACCTGCCGATCAAAATGCTCTCAATGAGTGGCTTCCAGATGCAATTGAAACATTGAAAAAATACGAGCTACGGGACATTTACAATTTAGATGAAACTGCTATTTTCTACCGTTTGCTACCTAATCGTACTTATGCTGTGAGATCTTCAGGTATAGCAGTTGGGAAAAAAGACAAATCACGTGTGTCAGTAGCATTTTGTGTCAATGCAGATGGTTCAGATTTCTGCAAGCCATTGGTTATTGGAAAATCATAATCACCAAGAGCATTTAGAAATATAAAATCGCTACCAGTGATTTATAAAAACAACACAAAAGCATGGATGGTGTTTAGCCTCTTCCAAGATTACATGATTGATTTCAACCGCAAAATGGAAAACAAAACCGCAAAGTTATCATGTTGTTAGACAATTTTTCTGGACATAAGGAAATTGCTTTATCCAATGTGACAATGATGTTCTTACCGGCAAACACTACATCACTAGCTCAACCGCTAGATCTTGGAATAATTCGCAATGTTAAACATTTCTATAAAAATTCAGTGATTGAGTTAAAGCTGACCCATATTGAAAGCAACAAAACTGGTGAACCTGCCATTGACTTGCTAGTTGCACTTAATCTCATTGCAAAAGCATGGAATTCAGTAAAGAAAGAAACTGTATTCAATTGTTTTGTCAAGTCAAAACTTGTGAGTGGTCAGATTGTGAAGAACTTAGAAGATGTGGAAAGTGATGGAAATGCAATATAGAATGAATTAGCAAAGAACATTGAATTGGAAGGTACTTATCAAGACTATGTTGAAGTTGATGCTAATTTACCTATGGAAGCTGAACTATCTGATGCATAATTAATAGAATTGTTCTCACCAAACACAACCCAAGAAGAAAGTGAGGAAGAAATTGAAATTGAAGAGGAAATTGTCACAGCTATTCCTTCTACTTCACCATACTCCAGTGACAGCTTCAAGATAGTTTCTACGTTTTTTACCTCCAAAACCGACACAGTTGGTTGCTCCCATCCAGTGCTCCAGTCTACATCCACCAGCAAGAGCCAGCTTGTTGTCGAGAGAGGACGATTCAACAGTTTGAAGCTTTTGGAAAAATAATTTTTTTCAATCATTAATGGACCAATCATTTACTTGTTCTGATTAAAATTTGATTAAGATGGCCAATTCGTCTCACACACTTTTTCTCTTTAAACAATTTAATTCGCTCTGCAATAGAAGTACGTGACAGGCTCTTTTTTATGTCAGAAAGATTTCCTCCTTTACAGTGGGGTATTGGAAAACATTACATTCGTTCATTTGGAGAGGGAGGATTAAATGTTACAAAGAGAAGGGAGGAGGTTAACATTACATTTTAGCGAACGTATTTTGTGAACGCTCCTTAACAGCAGCAACTTGATAAATTCATGGTAAAGCCGCCTCTGGATCGATTCTAAGTTTAGGCTACATTCATGGGCGAAATTAACATGGGAGAAATCGAGCACATGAAGCTTAATTACGACCCTAAGTCAAGTGTCAATGCGAACAAGAAAGGGTCGGTAGGCAAGATAAAGAAAAACAAACAAATTAATTCATAGTAGCAAGTTATACGCAGTGGATAAATTACGAAATAAAGTTCTTTTTAGCAAAACAAATAACGTATTAGACACAGAGTCAATGTTCGTAACGTCGTCACAAAACTCTTGTGGGGCGAGAAGGCTTCCCGCTGACGTCACTATGAAAGCTTCGGTAGATGAGAAGGCTACACCTGATAGTGGCTGCACCTAGTTAAGTAATACAAGTCGCTCTTATTGCTACGGCCAGAGACAAATGAAAGAAAGAGACTGAGAGTGACCTCCCCTCTAGTGGGGCCTTCGCACCGCGATATTGGGATTGGCAAGAAACAGCTGATCGCCCGAGGCAATGCATGTGAATCAATCGGTTTGGTTTGGTTTGTTTGGTATTAACGTCCTTTTGCAAACGATTACACGGGACCAATATCTTTACTTCCCTTCCGAAGGAAGTGCGTGATATCAGGATTTTCTCCCTGAAAAAATCCTCGTCGTCCTCGGCCGGAGTTGAACCTGCATCCTCGGGCATCAGAGGCGATAACGCAACCACTGAGCTACCGAGGCCGATGTGAAACAATCGCAATAATTGCTTATTACAATATGTGGATTAATAAATTGATTATTTTATTGAACTGAGAATTATCTCTACCTTTTCTTTTAATTTAAAATTTTAAAATATTTGTCTTTTAAAAATTCGTTAGGCATTGAATCAGTTATTTGGAGTTATTAAAAGTATACGCTATCGTTAGTTAATGCAATAAAGTTTTTTTTAAAAAAAAATCAGAAAACAGGTTATGCTTATTAATACTTCCAGAAATCATTTACAAAAACATCTGAAATTACATTGAGAATATATGCTGCCTTAGCTTTTTGCCAATCGTAACATGGCGAATGCTGCACTTCCGCTGGCACCAGTAGCGCTCAGCGAAATGAATAGGGCAGTGCCAGTCTTTCTTTCATTTGTCTCTGGCTACGGCACAAGTCGGATAGAACGAATAGGGTTACTGTAGTCATTAAATAAACGCACTACTCCCCGAAGAAGCATGGGCTTAAACGTGAAATCTTATTACACTTAAATAAGACACTAGATCCACACTGTAGCAGCCGAAGAATACACATAAACATGAATCATGAACAGGTACACTTAATTCCAAAGCAGTTCGCTGATGGGAAATTTGTACTCTACGAATATTAAAATAATTTCACTCACTATGATGAAGTCTTGCTCGGCGTCGAGAGTAGTAACAGTTCAAAACATCGGTAGCACACAAGAAAGAAAGAATTTATACTTCAAAATATTGCTAATAATGTCATTACTATGGTGAATCTTGATCCGGTTCTAACACGCACACGCAGTTTAATAAATCCAGTGAGTTAATGCGTTATTCGAATCATGAAGGCCCGTCGTCGTGAAATTTCTTGTGCAGAATTAAACGCTCCGATTCGACCACTCTTGGGCTATAGGTAACGGAGCAGAATTTTATGATTAATAGTGAAACAAATTGAAGCGTGTTCGCTAAACTAATAGCAGACTAAAATTTAATTAACAAAGTCATTAGCTTATCTCGTGCACTGTTCATCAGTAAAAAAAAAGACAAAGTTCAGTGGAAAGCGAAGAAAAGTTCGATATCTCACTGGCGAAGCGTTAGAAGAAATTAATCGTCGCGTCGGGTAGAACAGCTCACAGAGAAGCCAGCGAATAGGCGGAGAATCCCCCCTGTTCCTCGCTCGTGAAAGGATTGGAGTGAGAATGGGAAGACTCCAACCCAGGCGCTTGTCAACTCTATCGCCTCCAGTCACTTCTGGAAACGTTGTTTCAAAATACGTAAAAATGTCCGCACGAACGTAGCAGCAGAAGACCGTCAAATGTCTTCTAGGAACAGAAGACCGTTAAATGTCCGCCAGGAACACGTACCTGGCGAGGGAATCGTCTCGTCGGTTCGTCGGCGCAATTTCTCTCGTCTCTGCTCTCATGGACGTCGTCGGCGGTATACGCTAATGCTGGCTGCTCCTCTTCGTACCCGTCGGTATCGTTCGTCAAGGGTTCTAATAGTTGATAAAGCTGTTCGGCGAGGGCATTTACGATGAGATGGAGACGCTGTTGTAAGGCGTCGCCATCGGACCCCGTCTTAGTCAACCCTCCTAAAGATAAGGCCTGAGCGCGAAAACGTCATACATTGTTACATCATCATCCGAAGACACGTTTAATCGCATTTCTATCAATAATAAGCTCTGAAATGCGAATAAACGTATCTTTGGGTGATGATGTAACAATGTCTGACGTTTTCGCGCCCAGGCCTTATCTTTAGGAGGCGTTGTCTTACGCTGTGTCTTACGTGAGCGAACTTGGAGCGAAACGGATCGCAGCGAAAATAACAAAAGCATTATTTCTGTGAGAGTGTCTTACGTGAGCGAATCCTAGCGGCGAGAGGTTGAGGCGGCAAAGAGGCGGGCGCGAAGAGAACAAACATGTTTGTTTTTTTCACGCGAACGAAGCGGTGCATGCCATAATGGTCGAGGAAAACTTGATTTCCTGCGTACAGGAAAGACCATATCTGTGGGATCAAAGGAATAAAGATTAACCTAACCATCTTTTAAACTACCGAGAATGGAAATTAAAAAATTAATTACGTGAAATAGAAATTGAAAGATTTTTAATAAGATTAAATTTGTGCTTGAAAAACTTCATTAAAATTGATTCTAAATAATTGCTTTGAAGGCACATCTATTATAGTAATTTGCAAAAATTAATTTGCTACTTGATTGTAATAATAATAAGGTTAATTCTTCAATATTAGGTCAATACTTGAGTTGGATGACCTAGGGAAAGTATTTATTATTTATTTAGAATAGAATAGCGAATTTAAATAATTCAGGAATTTTTCAAAGGCGGTTTTGACTTCTCAAAGGGGAAGTTTATTTATCTTAATTAATTCTCCACAAATAAAGAGAGTTAAACCCCAGCAAAACTCCAAATATGCCTTGGTGATTTTGGATAGGTTTTCTTAATGTGGAGAAATAAAATAATATAAAAAACTAAAATAAAATAAAAAAAATAAAATACAATTCCATTTTTTCTTCTTCGTTTGTAATAATTTTACATAAGGAGTTTCCATTAACAGAAAACGACAGATAGCATGACTGATACCAAAATAATCTGACTGATCTCATTGTAATACCTTTTTAGCTCGCCGCACTGAATTCGCTCATTTGTTTCGCTCACGTAAGACACACTGTCCGCTTCTCTTTCCTTCGCGCCCTTTCCCTCTCAATTCGTCCGCTCGCTCGCGTCTCTTCAAGATCGCTCACGTAAGACACGTAGTTAGTCCCTTCGTCGCGTAGCTGGCTGCGTGCGCCGGAGCTCCTCGCTTGCTCGTGGCGAGGGCTTTCGTGTCGCTGCCTTTGGCGCGGGCTGGTCTGACACTGTCGTCGACGTGGACTCGCTCGACGCTGCCTTCGGCGTGGGCTCGCCTGACGCTGTCGTCGACGCCCGTCTAGCTTATCTGACAGTTCTCGGCTATGCTGTCCATCTCGCCGTGCTGCTTCGTTATCAACCACGTTCATTGAAGAGGATCCGTTACATGAGCTTTTGTCACCGCTTCCTCTGCTCGTCTCTCCACGTTCGTTTCTCCCGTTCGCTCCTCTGTGACGTCGTTCGCCGTCCGCCAATCTCGATCCAAGACGTCGATCTCTCGGATTGTCGACCAATGTTCTCCTATTATATCCATCGCGTGGATACGAGCGTGAGAAGACTTTCGGACGACGTCGTTTGACACGTGACACCCCATGTCTCGAAAAGTTTTGAAGCTATCAAATGAACAATTTACAACGAGTAACAATAGAAGCATTATGTTAACCTATGTATTTTTCTATGAAGCCTCATTAAATTTGTAAAAGCTTCGTAAACATCGCTGTTTACCGTAAATTAATATGGTTTAAGAGAGATTTTATCCCCAAAGAAGGACTTCTGATGGCAAATTGGAGAAATCGCTCACGCACGCATTTTAGCATTGAAATGGAGCAACATGGGGAGACCTCGGCCAACAGTACCTGGATGGCCTCGGCCAACATTTTTAACGAAACCTTCCGGTTTGACAGCACATGTTTCAATCATCGATGGTTGAGATCTGTCAATTTCGTTCGTTGATTGGGTCTGAGTTGGCATGTTATAACCCCCTCTCGCTTCCACTTCAAAATAACATCACTCACTGTCGAGCGGGATATTTGAAATTTGTTGTAAATCTTATGGAGCTTTGCTCCCTCTTTCCTCCGCGTCGTCTGTTCATATTGACTGCATAGTAGCTGCTATGAGTATATGCTATGAGCTGCTATGAGTGCAATATCGAGCACGCTAAGTGAGGGAGAGAGTAAGTTTTATAATGGTCAAAATCATATATATAAAATCAGCGATGGACTATGTCACAAGAAACAAAAGTATGGAGAGAGATGTGTGTCAAAAATCTAACAATGACGATTATAAAATCGGGTGGGTTATTTCTAGTTAAAAATAAAAAAAGTTTAATTTTAAAAATGTTCATTTTCTAGATGGTTTTTCTACAATATAAAAGTAGTGTGCCTTGAAGCACTCGTTTCATCATTGTCATATGACATTAACGCATCAACTTATACAAACGAAACAAGCCTAAAACTGTGGACACTAATACAAATAAAGCAAGAAAACACTACTCCACACAAACTTTTACTGACCCAGATGTACATTTCGGTGGCTAAGCTCCCCTTCATCAGTGAGTGATTAACAAGACAATCGACAATCGAACAGTGAAGTGAAAAGGACATGAGGGGTCCGGAAGCCGGGCTTCCATAACACACTCGCCCATACAGTAACCAGGGGAATTACGCTGAGTTAGAGGAGAAGCCTGATGACCCTCTTTAGTCATCCTGAAGATAGTGTCTTTGGAGGAGGACTAGGATTGTAGATTGACGTGGTGATAACCCCGGACATCTGCGGGTTAGGAGATCTAGTAGTAGGGGAAGGCGCCCTTGTTGATATCATCGAAGTTGACTTCTAAGACATGTCGGAGTCAACGAAACCTTAAGGAACCCCTAAAAGCTAAAGAGTGATCCAATATACTGGCTAGCAAAAATTATCATGACCATCGATTTTGAGAAGCAACTTCTTGAGGAGTATCTGGACATAACTTCCAATGTAGGCCATATTGAGGTCGTCATGAATGTAGTAGTTGTATACAACTCTTCTGTCGAGTTGAGCAACAGACCTGAGGGCTTTATTTTGGAAGGTATGCAGGTCCTCGACTTGCACATAGAAGCCCAGACAGGCATTCCATGAAACAAGATGGAGCGGATCACAACCTTGTACAGCAAGAGCTCGTTATCTAAAGCAAGCGCAGAATCGCGATCAATCTGAACTTCGCCCTTTTTGCCTTGCTGAGTGTGCATTGAACGTGCTCAATCCAGTCTAATCTGGAATCAATCTTAACGCCAAGATACTTGCAGTTCATAAGCCCGTCAAGGTTTCTACCATATAAGACGAGGTGTCCTGGTGGATAGCTGCGTTTTCGGCAACTCAAACCTGACTGAGTCAGATCTGACTAGATCATATGACCTATGACGATTTTCTGAATTGCATCTGACAATTGTGAGCTGATCTGAGTCGAAGTGCCGAACGCAGAATCTGACTGACTTGAAGATAGAAGCGACATCGACCTGCAGAATAGATGATTAGATGATTCATTGAGAAAGCTAACTTGAAAATAAAAATGGCGATTAGTAATAAAATCTTCATTATCCCGAGCTCATTGAAACAGCGCTAACGACAATAAGGCTACTATCAGCATCTGCTGCCATTTTCGAAAGCGAAGAAAACGAAATATTTTTAATACTATCGGAATAAAATAAAATCACTTTCCTGTAGCAGGAGAGAAAATGTAGCGAAACGTTTTCTTAGCGAAACGACCTCATGACTAGAGTGCAAGGGGTTTTTTCGTGGCACAGGTTAATTATGTTTACACATTTTCTTAATTTTTTCTCGCAACACAGTCATGCAATTTCCCGCGGCATACCCCTTTTGAGAACGCTTACCACAGATTAAGGGGGATACCCGTTTAATCTTTTATCTTCTTCACCCCTGCTATAGTGAAAAAAGATAGGCTACGTCATGGATTAATTTTTTGACTTTCTCAGTTAAGAATTTTTCGACTGACCTTTACGTCACGAATCTGACTAGATTATGACGTCACAAGTCATCTGCCGAACACGTTTTCTGAGCAGTCAGTCAGTCAGAATCAGTTGATGAACGCTTCGCGCCTCACGTCAGATTCATTCAGATATGAGTTACCGAATATGCCTAATGAACATGACTTTGCATTTGTCAACGCTGAGCATTACCCGCCATTTGTCGAGCCATTCTTCGCACTGGTGCAAGGCCTTTTGACAGCGATTGATGACGTGACCGATGATGTCCGCATCGTCAGCGAACAAGTACAGACTACATATAACGAACTCCGGAAGGTCATGGATGAAGAAGTTAAACAACGCCGGCCCCAGGACGTCAGACAAGGGGTTATCAACCTTGTCTGACGTCACAGGGGTCAGAGAAGGAGTTACCAATCTTGAAACAATAAGATCTGTGTGACAGGAAAGAGCGAACCAAAGCAATCAGCTCGTCAGGAAAAACGAGTATACATTTGTTCAGGTGGGACGAAAGCAGTGCTTTCACGAAGCTTACCCTACCAGAATAAATTCCACATTAAATACACTGAAACAGGCAAGAAGCCTGACTAGCCCCAGAGGTCTTCCACAGTAAAATTGACGATTATCAGAAGATTGGGAGAGAGGGCCCAATGATCCGGGAAGGAAACGTTGCCAATGTCCTCGAAGCTGAAGGTTTTCTATACATTGTATGCTACTTCATTTCCATCAGGTTATTCAGTATTCCAGCCACCAGGTTATTGTCATGGGTCTTCATCATCTGCACCATATTCGTCAGATCTTGGATACACTTTCCAATGTGCGTCGCCCACGCAGGCATACCATACAGGTGGATGGTCCGAATCACTGTCTTGTACAGTAGCAGTATATTGTCGATGCTGAGGGCACAGTTTCGACCCAGGAGAGCTATGAGGCTGTACTTAGCCCTCTTGAATCTGGTGAGGATCGTTTTCTCCAAAACTTTAGACATCGACGGAAGTAGACTGATAGGTCGGTAGCTCGCGTGAATTGCAGAATTTTGCCCCTGCTTGGGGATACCTAACACGATAGATTGCTTCCAAGAATTCGAGAAGTAGGAAAACTTCCAGCAATCCGTTATGATATTCGAGATGTCATTAATAATGTTGTTCGGCATATTCCTTAGGGCATTAATATTTACCTTGTCTCTTCCTGGAGCCTTCCTCATTTTTAGATTTCCGATGATGGTAGCTATCTCGCCGGTCTCGAAGTTGATCTTCGATGTAAGTTGCGGGACTTCATCAAATATGATAAGACCACACACTCTTGGACACGAGTTTACTTTCGGGATTATTTTTATCAGGGTTAACAAACTGCATTTTCAGGGAATCTGCACTAACTTGGGCTTTATCCGGATCCGTTTGCACGTAATTACCTTGAGGGGTGCGAAGTGGAGGAAGCGTATCATCCTTCTTCTTCTTTTGAGCTCTAACCATGCTCTAAATGGAATTGTCGCGAGCAGACAAGTTTTTCACCTTGTCATTCCATCTAGCGTCGCGTAACTCTTAATCTGTTGTATTTGGTTTTTAGCCAAGGTACACGACAAGGTTGCCAAAGCCTACACCCCTCCGTGGGCACTACCTTGACGTGGTGGAGGGGCTTGAGTGCCTCAGTGACGCTACGGGCTATGCTGGATCGGGTCACCCATGCCAGACAGGCCTTAGCAGAG
>JAHWFO010040563.1:21277-43484 GCA_023313115.1 Rhysida immarginata
TCCACTTATTATTATTGATGCAATTGCTGACGATGAACGCTCAGTTATGTTCCTCACCTCAGAAATTTATAGCAAATGTTCAAACTGCCCTTCGGCGAGCTTCTATGCACGTATGCACTCTCTGGGTCATTGAATGTCGCACCCGTTCAAATACACGTACTTCTTGATAGTGCCAAGTGGTCTTGCAGGATTCAGTGACACGTTGATGAAGAGTCCTTGTATTAGGAATGTCGGTTGGATAAACTTATTGTTTTAGGTGACCCCCAGAGATAAAAATCCGAAGTTTTGAGGTCAGGGAAACGTGCTGGCCATGGAACTATGGTGGATACCAGTTCACGAAATGGACAACTGCCATGGTTAAACAGATCACCTTTCAGTTAACTTACTACAAGTGAAACATTGAAGACAGATTAACCATAGATGTACAAAAATGACAAATGTAAATAAGTTTCCATAGCAACACAGCGCCATCTGATTGGTTACAAACTTCGTTGATAGATTATACCTCAAACCACGTTGAATATAAACTTTCATTAATAACGGAAAATTTAAGGATTTGATGACATATTTACGTGGACTATCTTTATTGTTTTTGTGTGAAAAACTCGCCATCACAGTTTGTAAACGTATTCTTGATACACCCTGTATATTATGTATTATATGGCGAAAATGCTGATTCGGAATACCCACCAAAGATGTTAGCCAAATTGTTCTCATTATTCTGTTGATCTTAAGATGACTGGTTTGTTTACAATATCATATTATCGAAAGCAAAAGAGTTGTATTTGTTGTATTACAAAGCTATTTTGTATGGAAATCTCGTTATATAAAGGCAAAATTACAATGTTTCATTTCATTCTACTTTCATTTTCTTATACCGTGACTTCCAAATGCAATACAAATATCACTTTAATAAGTACCGAAAGGTGCTTTATGCTATCAGTGTGGGGAAACCTGCCTGCCTGCCTGCCTACCTGCCTGCCACTCCTCCGAGGCTATGAGAGATTTTCAAAATCTGTTTTGTCAGTCGATGAATATAGTTCATGGCACGAACCAATTACAAATATTAACTAAATCGGTTCATTGGCACGTGCACAAATGGTACCTTTACGACCCCACCTAGCAATTTTCAATGGGGAGATATATTAAGTAATATATCAAACAAATCGTAATGACGAGATAGAAGTGGATATAAATTACTATTTTTGCCAATTAATAAATATGGCTCCGGGAATGAACCATTTTGAAAATGGTTGAAATCGAAACAATGACACCCTCAAAAATTTTCAATGCTAAAATATGGCATGTAATATATCAAACAACTTGGAATGATGTACTACCAATAGTGAAAACCTCTAATCCACAAGGAGGAAAAAGGAAATACTGGATACGTATTTCGCGTAGCAGATATCTATCTTCAATGGCGAAAGAAAAGAGAAAATTAAGCCTTAAAGCTGGAGAATATACAGGGTGAGTCAAAAATCTGTATCCGTCATGAATGAATATAACGTAATATTCATGATAGTCGAAATTATTTCAAAGTTACGTGGTTTAATGTTTTCATTATGGTCCATTAGAAACTTCCAATGTTACATAGGGCAGTTTAAAAATATAGTTCCGAGAATGGTTTAGTTTAACCTTTCGGTACTTGGTTATGTCATTCCTTAATGGTTTATTTATAATTTATAGTAGGTTATCAGATATATTAATTTAGGGACTGAATTTAAATTTTGAAATAAATCAGTCTGATACCCTGAATCCAAATTAACCTGGTTCGCTAGGCCAATTAAATAGTCAGAGGCAAAAAGGTTAAGCCATGAAAATTTAGATGATTCTGGTTAAATTGACGTCCATTTACAAAGGTTTACGCATATTAGGTAAATATGCTGAGATCGAATTCGAATTATAGACCAAAATGTTTGTTTAGATAGCACAAAATAAAAAATTTTTCGTGGAAATATAATTTTTTCTCACAAGTTGAACCTAAAAAAATGACAATTTTGACTCTTTAAATTGGTCTGGCACCGTGATTCCGGCTGCTTCGGAATGCCAGACCAAATAATCCGTGAATGGCAGGCAGTTAGGTACAATTTGGTTCAAAAAGTAAAATTAGATCATTCCGGTTAAATGGGCGTCCATTTTTCCAAACTTTGGATTGGTCTGGCATCCATATTCCGGCCGATTTCAAATGCCAGACCGATGAAATTTTAATTAGGGAGTAATAATCTAAGAAAAAATACATGAACCAAAAATAGATCGTTCCGGTTAAATTGAAGTCAATTTTTCCGGATTTTGAAGGGGCGCCATTTTTAAGTCCGGCAGCTTTGGATTGCCAGACCGACAGATTCTCATTTCCCACGGGCAAAACTGTGAAATAAGATAGTTAACTGAATTAGATCTCTCCGGTTAAATCTAACGGAGCTGGCTCCTGGTCTATACGCATTTCCCTTAGATGTAGGCCTTGCTTAGCAACCAGAGGCTTCCTCAGCAACCTCATCTAATCTTAGCAACCAAAGACTTCTTTAGAAATCAAATACTTTCATTTTTATTTTCGAATGTCTTAAAATGCTATCGGTCCTGGGCATTTCGGTTGCCTGACTTGTTTCTTTTAAATTCATAAGAGGATATTTACAAAAATGTAGTGACGAGGTCCCTGAGACCATGCGCCATCTTTGGAGTGTTAAACAAACTGGGGGTGGGTGCCTAACATTGCGCTTTTTGCATAGCTCATAAATTGCTAACTTGTCTTCTTTGAACAAAGCAAATTTGCAGCTCTGACTGGAGATCTTAAAAATTGCTGACAGTGATAGTTTGCTCTTCTCGTCACATGTGTATGCAACACTGATTGGAAAAAGTCAGAGACACTATTACAAAACCGATCAGTGAAGAGATCCATTGAATCCCTGTCCATAGAGATCCGACAAGCACCTCCCATTTGCATTTTAATAGGGATCATCGTTCCTCCAATCACAACTTTCCATGTTTGTTCATCAGCCCCTGCATGTGCACTGAAGTTCCCCCTAGGATGACAGAATCTGAACTCCCTTTCCTGCTGAGAGGAACATCAACTTCTTCTAGAAAGAGTGGGTATTCTGTGACTGCATTCGGATTTTATGCAATGAACACACACACACACACACACACACACACACACACACACACACACACAGGGAGACAGTCTTTGTCCTAAAGGGGTCCAATCTGTAATATAATCTGCCAGCCAGGGGCTTGTGAAGATCACCACTCCCGCTTGGGCAGTCATGTTACGGTCGACACCTGAATAGAAAAGCTTCCACCCTCATTCCAAGTCCACAACCCGGAAGCTTCGTAGATGTAATTACCTATGATATCCAGTCGATATCATTTGGCTTTCTCCACTAACTCAGGATTCCTTTTCTGTCGTGGAAAATGCGGTTCATGTACTGATTGACAACACCCGAACCTCCTTTTGCTTTGACCATTTCCCCAAGCGCATAGCGAGTGCACTGGTGGTGTTTCTCGGAAGCACTGCTCCGAGATAACAGCCGGAAGACTGTCGACTATTTTTTGAACATGAGCCTCTATCTAACTCCTGAATGCAGGTGACTTTGACCTGCACCACATCCGATGCAGTATGAATTCTCTCATTCGTCGACATCTTGAGATATACAAGGTGGGCCTAAAAAGTTCAGTGAATGAAAGCATAAAACAAGGAAACGAAATATCTTTTTTCACCTTCAAAGTAAGATCAGTTAGACGTAATGCACTTTTGACATCGTTGATAAAGCTGCTGGAATGAGTCAGTGAAGGCCTCTTTTGGGATCGGTCGAAGTACACATGTCACATATTGTCGGATGTCTGTTTAGTCTGCAAAACATGTGCCTTCAGAACCCCCTTGAAATGAGGGGACAAAAGGAAGTCTGCAGGCGCCAGATCAGGCGAGTATGGTAGATATGCGATAAGTTATACAGTAAGAAGTTGCGGTTCGTCATCCACGGTTTCCTTTCCCTCCCGAAAACGTTTACAATGTGACATTCCATGTCAGTGTGGTCTGTTACGCCCGGCAGAGGGCATTATTTCATGGAAATAGTCTTCCTGTTTAAGTTGCGCATGGGTGTTATGAAAGTTTTTATGTGTTGATTATTTTCGTAGTGAGTGTAGTATAGGTTTGTGTTGTTTTGTCGTGTTGATTTTTGGTTTTGAGAAACGATTGTTGAGTGTTAAGTGTCGATTGTGAGTTTTAGTTAGGTGCGTGCAAGTGTGGGGGAGGGAGGAGTGCGAAAGTTTATGAAGTGTGGTTGCGTTTTTGAAAGTTTTGTTAGAGCATTTTTTTCCCTTTGGTTTGATTTACATGTAGTCTGTAGTTTTTGAGGGGTGTTTGGTTTGCAATTCGTTTTAGCTTGCTGTAAGAGGCGTCTTTTGGGGCGTGCTCGCATGTTGTCTGTGTGGTGTGGGGAGGGTGGGGTGTCGTTGTGCTGCTTTGGTGTTGTCTTTGAGTGTTTTATTCTTTTACTTTGTGCAGTGAGCAGTTTGTTTTGGGACCTTGCTGTAATAAATATGTTATAATGGTTTGATTGATATGTTATTTTTTTTTTTCAATGAGCGGCAGCGTTCTCGCATTGTTGGGGCAGCCATTGTTTTCTTGGCTAGCGGCCATGATGCTTAGTTTAAGTGTCGCTTTTTGAGAGTTGGTTTATCTGGGCATAAGATGTTTTTAGACAGATTAATTTCAAGTTTTATGTTACGTTTAAGTGTTCTAATGAATATAAGCCGGTTTTCCTTGATGGATTTTGGCTTTATTGCTTTGGATTCCTGAGTCGCCGTGGTGGACCGATGTCGATAGATGCCACAGCCATAAGGGGAGTATCATGCTGGGCAGAGAAGCCCCAACGTGTGCAATGTTGATGTCCGACATTTGGTGAGTGACGATTTGTTTTGTTTTTTTTTTGTTCCCCGCGAAGAGGAGGTCACCTTATTTAAAGTTTGAACTGCCGATGGACAGTTAGTGGAAGCCCCATCTCGAATCTACAGTCTCTGCAAGCCTTTGACGTTTGTCTTACCGCTATAAGGCCCCCCTAAGACAGTAACGGTTATTAACAGTTGATTATGCACTGAAGAACTGTGGAACTTTTGCGCTTAAGTTGCCCAACGTGTCTTTTTTGAGATGTGAATTTGGGGGATACCTAATGTATTGGGCTAGAGAATATATTAAGTGTAGTTTTAGATTTGTTGCTTCCTTTGATTAGTCTGGGAAGTGCGATGACGTAGTAGTAAGGGAGGGTGGCAAGTCATATGCACCTTGAGTAGTCGTGTTGCGTGCACGGAAAGGTGGGGCCATTCAGGGCCCACTTGTCAATTGTACTGTGAGCTGCCCAGAGTCTGTGCCTGGGGTGCTTTCGTGGGTCCGGGCTCACAGGGGTTTCTGTGTTCCTCCCCTATGGTAGATAAAAGATTCACCTGACGCTGTGGTGCGTTTGTTGATTGTGGAATATTTGCAAGCCCGTGTCCCTAGTGGAGGTGTCCAGGCAGTAGACAACTCGCCTCTCCTTTCCGAGGGAGTGCACGCATAAGAGCAGGCTGAGACCAGTGTGTAATCGCTGAAGGGAGCTAAAAGCCCCGAGAATAACCTTTCCCTTAATTAGAACCGCACCCCTTGTAGCCTAGTGTCTCATACTCATAGGTCGTGGGGGTCGTACAGGTATTGATACCTGGGTGATAGACCGAGGAGCCCCTCAAGCCTAGTTGGCTGTGTAATTGAGTCATTGAGTTTTAGCTGTATGCCTTGACATACTGCCACTGCACTAAATGTATAGATTAATATGTATTTAAATTCTGTTTTGGCATAGATTAAAGTTGTGTATAAATGTAAGTTGTCTGCTGTTTGTTTTTATTTTGGCCCAAACCAGTGGTGGTGCCCTCTACACGATGCCCCGAACTCCTGGTGAACCCCACCCTGTGGTTCTCTTGCAGCAGGATTTGGACAAGAGCCGCTCTGTTGGAACGTCGAAGCCTGCGGTCGGGATGTGCTGCTTCTGTTGTGGACAACCCGGACATTATGTCCGAGATTGCCCCCAGCAGGTGTCAAAGGCACGTGATGTTAACATGGGAGCCTGCTGGATGAGCCCTTGGTGATGCATTGCGTCGATGGTGGCCTTTGCGTCACCAAGGTGGACCTTCAAGGTCATCCCATGTCCATGCTCATCGACACCGGCTCTCAGGTGTCGATAGTGGATTCGGAGATCTGTAGGCAGATCTCCAAGGCCCCCTGGCATCCTGTCAATATGACAATTAGGGGTGTGGGAGGTAGCTGCCTCACCATTGATCAGGGGACCACACTGGAAGTCAGTTTGCAGGGTCGATATATAGGACCACGAAACTTTATGCTGCACACGTTTTAATATGGCATACAATGGAATCAAGCCAAAAACTGTGGACACAACTATAGAAAGAAAAATAACTCCGAAACCACTATTCCACATAATAAATTTTAATGACTCAGATGTACATTTCGGAAACTCACTGATGAAGGAAACTTCGTTTCCGAAATGTACATCTGAGTCATTAAAATTTATTATGTGGAACAGTGGTTTTGGAGTTATTTTTCTTTCTTTAAGATGGCATCTTAGGGATGGATGTGTTGCAGGGGCTGACGTTCCAGTGTGTGGCCACTATGGCGGTCTGCTCTGCGGATGTCCTACCACCAGTGACAGTTGGAGCCGGTGTGGAGCATCAGCATGTTGGGACACAAAATGAATTGTTGGCCCAAAAAGGGTGTACTGAGGTACATATGCCTGAGCAGGTGTGGAATGAGGCCCCAAACTATGTTCAGCCGTTAGTGATGGTGAGGGTGCCGGGGATCCCTCGTAGGTGGAGTGAGCGACGCCAAACACGATGGCTCGGTCCGTTTTTGGTTAGGGCCCGTGATAACCAAGGCTGGGTACAGGTGGTGGGGGTAAGATTTGGTGAGTGCGCTGGGTCAGGGAATCGCAGGCATGTTCGTGCATGGACTCCGGTTGGAGGTTGAAAAGGGAGGTGAATCCGGTGGTGCCAGATGGTAATTGGTCGTGCACTAATGAGGCGTCAAATGCATGGACAATGGATAATAGAATAATTAATGAGGGAGGTGTAATTGAACCCAGGGTGGAAACTGTGGAAACTGGTGTAATGACGGAGGAGGTGCCGCTGGTATGTCCTAGTAGAGTCACTGAGATGGAAATGGTCAAAGGTATTGTGGAATGTAGGAATGGTACAAAGGAAGGGTTCCAGAACAAATGGGAAGGGTTAAGGAACTGGTAAATAAGGACCATAAAGATGTGGTCAAGAAGAAGGGAATTCTGCAGGAGGAGAAAGGTTCCAGTAGCAATACTTGTATGTAGGGTAAGAAAAGGAAAGCTCGAGGTGGGGTGAAGCATAAGAAATCGGGCAACGCGTCAACCAATATAGTGGCGGTGTCGTCCATTGACTGCTCTAAGCCGAGGCCTCGTGCTGGGCAGTTGGCTACAACACTAGCACAATTGTGCGGAGATGGTGTGAAACATGTTGGGGGTGCATGTAATTCCGACTCAGATGGGGGTAGTGATATGGAAGATGGTCTTGCATCGTTTTTGAACGGTGGGAAGCGTATGGGTTTTTACGACTTAGAATTATAAATGGAGGCTTGAACATGTGAGAGGGCATGTTCAAGAGTTTCCGTCGGGTGTATGTGACATTTCATGTCAGTGAGTGTCACATGGATCTGGTGGGAACGTGTGGGTGTCATAATTGTACATATGTAAATTATGGGGAAGTTATTATTTTTGTTATTTAATTCATGGTTTGTGATTTATGCTCTTTACTTCTTGATGTTGATTAAATTCTGATATTATTCAATTGAATTATTTAGAAATTTGAGTTATTTTTTCGTTTAAAAACTGTTTTATAGAAAAATATTAAATTTTATTGTTGTTGACGATCGCTGTTCGCGACGTTGGTCGTGCAACAGGTTTCGTTATTGTTAAGGAGGAAAAGCATTGTTTCTGGGAGAATTTCCTAGAAGCTGTGTCATCTTCCAGTGTGTGTATTGTTGAAGTTTTATGTGTTTTTTATTGAATATATATATATATAATTTTTTTTGGCTTTGAGCAACCGCTGCGAAAGGTTGAGAAAAAAAATGGTGGGAACGCTTGAACGTTCGTGAAGTGTGTTTTGTTCCTTTCTGCCGATGTATACCTGTAAGCTTGTTGTTCATTCTGCTGCTGCTGGTTTTGTTAAAGTATTGTACTCAAAGTTTCACTGAAAGAAAAGTTTTTTTGCTGCCCGCGTACAAGAACTACGTGACGATTTGTTTGTGTTCGAATGGACATCGGAATGCGCGACACATCTGAAGACTTCAAGCCAATAAGAGGTCATATTGGGTGCGTGGGGAAACTTTTTCATCAAGCTAAATAAACAGTGTATTATTAGCATCTGATTAAATAATTAAAAAGAAGTTTGGATAGTTAACTGGAATACTGCCCGAATATAACTAAGTCCAAGTGTACAGTTTTTAGGGTGGAGCTGCTTAGATTGCTGCTGGAATAAGATGTTTTAATGAGAGCACTTCACACGTCTTGTTATGTTATTGAATAGTTGCATTGTTTGTAAAGTAGCTGTTTAGTCTGCATTAGTAAACATAAGGAGGAGGTTTGGCAACGCAACAAGGTGAAGTATCCGTGTTCGATGGAGATACTTGGATGCAGATACTTCAATGCAGATATATGAACTGACGTATTGCTTCATGTTCTTATGCAGTGGGCGTGCGCACAGCTTTTGTGCGGCATGAGCCTCGTTATGAGCACGACCACCGGGGCGTGAGGGAGCTGTTACAACTGAGTCACAGACACACTGGAGTGTCGAAGGGGGTTACTGCGGTCCTCCCCTTGTTTAATAAGTTAAGTAAAAGGACCGTGCGACGCGAGAGAGCGTTGTCGTTTTGGAAATAAGAGCACTACCTCTGTGTCCTGTGTGGCTAAATAGTTATGTAACTAGTCCCGAAAACCCGCGTGCATAGTCGGAAGTGCGGTTCGCATTGTTACGTATCGGTGTCGATTGCGAAGCCTTGCTCACAATTAAGACTAACAATAAGACGCAATATAATTTATGCATGAGCTGATTAATGTACTGATTGAATAAACAGGCCTTATAAGATAGTCATTTAGTACTTTGACACTGGGAGGGCCCTCTTCAGTTGTTACTTTGTGCGTTAAACAGAGCTTGTTAAATATTTTATGCGCGATGTTATTTGATGCAATTCCTGTTAAACGGATTTTAAATATTGTCTTTGCTTGCGTATTTTTTATTTATTTTCCAGAAATAAAAGAGTTATGTTAATTAGCTTCAGTAGTTCATATAATTTTAGAATTCACACCCTCTGATATTAGTCCCGAACCCTTGGCACCCATCTCACCCGAGACTAGTTGTTGTTACATTTAAATTAGGGAGAGGTGCATCACAATACCAGTCGTACACGCATTTTCTGTTCACTGTGTCTGTTCCGTGCATCTGGACCAACATTCCATGCAATTTTATGGCAGTTTTCCCCAATTTGTATCAAAATTTCATGTTTATCCTAAGATATACTTTTCGTTTGACGTGAGTTTTCGCATGCGCCGTTCGACTGCCCTTAGTAGACTAATCTAGGTCGGTTTCCTGCACTCCTTGCTAAGTGCCATCTTTCGATTGGTCTCTTCCTGTGCATGCGCGTGGCCACATTTTTACCTTGCTTTCCTTTTGAGATATCCATCCATTCACCGAACTTTTTAGATGCACGTTGTATGTTTGCGTGCTCTTCGCTCTCTTCTCGACCATGACCGTTCTGGTAAGGGTGACAGTGGATTAGTAGTGCTACAACCAGCATAGCTCATAGAAATCCCTTTAGCTTCCAAACTCCTGACCCATCCATGGTAAGGGGACATCAACTCAGGTGGAGGTCATCAAGTTTCAGTTATTTTTCTCAAACGTATGTACAAGGGTGAGTCAAATAGAAACTGCAAAACTTTTTTATAATTTTAATTATTGAGCAAACGTGAATAAGAACTGTATTATTTTTCTACATAATCTCCGTTATGTTCAATACATGTTTTCCAGTGTTTACAAAGTGCATAGATTCCTCTTGAAAAAAATTCTTTTGGTTGCCTGCGTAGCCACGTGCACTGACTGCTGTACCTCTTCCTCTGAATGGAATTTCTCTCCACCCATTGCCTCCTTGAGTGACCCAAGCAATTTCATCAATCGTTACTCGGCGATTTTCCAACACTAAGGCTTCAACTTTGCAATGTTCTCTGGCATCACAACTCGTTGTGCCTAACCCAGATGAGGGGAGCCTGATATTGCTGTTGCAACTCGTATACCATTTTTGAACTTCACACTCCATTCATAAACTTGCCGCTGTGATAAACATGCATCACCATACTGAAGCTGCATTCTTCTGTGAATTTCAATAGGTTTCACACAGTCACTACTCAAAAATCGGATAACTGAACGCTGTTCTTCCTTGGTGCATGTTTGAAGTGGGGCGGCCATCTTTAAACTGCTGCGGTGACATCATTTGCTTGTCTCTACTTTCCTGTCACCTACCGGATATTTCTACAATTCATTTTTAATGGATCTGCAGACTTACAACACTGTGGGACGAAATTTGGAATTTTAATTACAATTTTACGGTTTTCATTTGACTCGCCCTCGTAGTCTGTTAAAAACAACCTCCAAGAACATTTCGTCTTATTTTTTAATTACACCCTGTATAGAAAATCGAAAAAATATACTTAAATGTGTTATAAAGTGTTATAAGTTTTTCTTGTCTTTCTCTTTTTGTTTTAAATTTTGCCTATTGGGTCTGTTTAATAAACATGCGTTCATATAAGGCAGACTTCCCTGATATTACATAAATTAATTGCGCTAGAGGTGTTTAAAAAATTTTTGGGGTGCTTATTTTTTTCATGAGAAAAGTGTATGAACCCTGATTTAAAATATCTTTTGTGAAAATCTATTCAGAATTTTTGTATGTTTATAAAGAAAGTAAAATCTTTTTTAGTGTGATGATTGCTTAATTGTATAACTAAAAAAATTATCGGTTTTTTATGTTAACTTTTCCTTTTCATTTAATGAAATTATCTTTTAAGCCCTCGCATTATTAACAAAACTGATGAGGATTTTTTCGTGTACCATGAAAATAAAAGCATTTTAAACTTAAGTTTTGTTTAATTTCAAAATTGAAATAAAGTCACTTTCTTTGATTAATTAATGTGTTGTTCATGTCAATTCAGGCAGGCAAAGAAAAAATCTGACCATGATAGTCTCAGATGTTTTTGAATTGGACATAAGTTAAAATTCAGGAAAAAGTAAAATACCCGTATTTTTTGGTTTTGTCCAAAAAAATTCCAGGCCCGAGATAAAGGCTACCTAAGATGGCGTCACGGGCAGCATTTCACACTTGTGTTTTTCAACAAAAATTTTAAAGTGCTTTATCTCTGGAACAGTTAAAGATAATTTGTTGTGTTTTTTTTATTTTAAATATAATACAGGGCGATTATAAATGATACATCGGGTTTTGAAGTCTTATAGCATCCAAGCTATTTATAGTACTCATTTGTAACAATCACCAAACGAAAGAGAATATATCAGAATTTAAATTTAAACATGCCAGCAACATTGGATGAATTACGAAACCGTATTACCGCACCTCTGATGAACGTCAATGGGGAAATGCTGGGACGCGTATGGGCCGAACTGGACTACCGCATTGACGTGTGTCGTGTGACAAAGGGGGTGCACATTGAACATTTGTAGTGTTATGACTAAAATATGGACAGTTCTCATTATTTTGTGTGTCTTTAATATTCATGAATTAAAGTACTGTAATAAATATTAATTTGAAGTTTAATAAACGTTCTTGGACAATAATAGAACTTTCCTGGTCGAAAATATCGTTGGGGCAAATAACCGGATCCCATGTACTATAATAATTTCGAAAATTCAACTTTGAGAAACTACATGCACACATCACAGTATATAATGTACTGTAAAGTGTATATACTGTTTAATTGATTTACTGTAAAATCCATCTCCCTTCCAATTTTCCATTGCCATAACCTAACTGGGGGGGAGGGGGATGATTTCAAACGAACTTCGATCTGACGAATTTTAAACGAAATTAGCATATAATACTTAAGATACTTGCATATTACAGTACATTATGTAGTATATACAATATAGAGTACATTAATTCCCTTTTTTTCCTCATTTTTTCATCTCCAAAAGCTAGTGCAAAAGTGAATTCTCAAAAACAAGATGGCGACGCCATATCTCCTAAAATTGTCCAAGATCGTTTTTTAAAGTTCAAATGAATATTTATTACAGTACTTAATGCATGAATACATAATAATAATAGTGTAATAATTTCGAAAAATGAACATACAATAAAAATTCATGTAAAATACTGTAACTTTATTTTTGCCTTTTTCAAAATGAAATGACCTTTTATTTTTTTTTTTTTTTAATAAACCACCATCTGTACTGTGTTAAGAAACCTTTTGAAGAATCAAGCGATAATGAATCTGAATTCTAATTTTTTTTTTATTGTATAGATCCAGGTTATACATTTTTCAAATTATAAAAAAACGGAGATTTTAAGAACTGATGAAAATGGGAAAGAAAATTCCACAGCCTGGATCTCTTTCCTATTTCAATCAATAATTTAAACATCTGTGTTTTGGCATGTAAAAATCTTCATAGACCATTCTTTATTTACTCTGTTATGAAACTTTGTTTAAAGCTTAATATTAAAGCTTTTAAATCCTTTCTATTATTTACGTGAAGACGTTTGCTTTCCTTTATATTGTTTTTGCCAACAATTCTTTACTACATAATTGTATATTTGATACGAAAACTTTGTGCAATAAGTGGAACTTTTGTATTTATAAAATACAGTATTTTTAATATTAAATAATAAAAATAATTTTATTTCTGAATGCAGTATACAATGTGTTATTTAAAATAAATATTAAAATATCTTTGATTCCTAAATAACTTTAATTTATATTTACTTTATGAAGTTGTATCTTTACATTTTTTTTGTAATTAAAATATCCAGTTACTATAAAAATCATAAATCATGAATATATCTTTACTATCATGACTACGTTTGTATTGGCTCATGTTTCCTGGCTTCTAATAACAACCAATCACAGCCCTTCTGGGGCTCATAGTTTACATATATAAAGAGATGCTAGGTTGCTTTCATTTATCAGTTGCTTACTTCAATCTCCTGGATTCATCTGCTAACTTTTGTATTGAATTTCCTGCTCGATTTTTCTTTTCCTGCAAAATAAGCTCTTCTTTCATTTCTCATTTTTTATGTCTTGGAACTTTTTATACTGCCAATACAATTTTTATGAATTTTTAATTGAGTTTCGTGTTTGAAATAATTAATTATACTTATTAATTTTTTGCTTTATGTAATATTAACTCGAAGTTTTTTGAGCCCTATATATTGGATACCCCGCGGGGTTGGCAGGGGTGCGGGATATATTCGCGAAAATACGGTACTTTAATTCCTCTAAATATACTATAATTCCCTACCAATCCTATAAATTTATTTTTTTTAAATTTTGTGCCTACCTTCTTTTTGTCATGTGTATGTATGTTAGTCAACTGCATTCAAACCCCCTCTGCCTAGATTGCCTATACAATTACGTATGGTCTTGCCCGCCCCATACTTTCAAGAAGAATTATCAAGTGTACTTCATCAGAGCAATTTCTATGTCGTGAGTATGATGAAAGCCTGAGCAAAATAGCCCAGAAGGGACAAATGGATATTGCAATTCATTACTAGAGTAATGAAATTTCCACACCATATTTGACCTTGTCATTTTTAGGGCATACCACAGCAGATCACTTATTTGAAGCTTTACCAGTGTCCTTTAGTGAACACAAAGTAAGTTTCAAAAAGATTCTGCAAATAGCAGTGCATGGGCCAAATGTGAATCTGAAGGTGTTGACAGAAATAAAGAAATTTATGGAGAATATAAGAATAAGGGACAGAGTCTGAGAATGATGGGTGTTGGGGATAGGGTATTACTGCTAAAACGGAGTGCAACAAAGAATAAGTTATGGTATAGGTATGTGGACCTCTTTAGAATAATTTAGAAGCTGAATCAGGTTAACTTTGAATTGGAAGGCATTCGTAGAAGGGATCGACATGTACATATTGATAGTCTTAAGCTCTGCATGGGGAACCTGCCTGAGACCAGAAGCAAGCCAAGGCCAAAAATGCATAGGACCCAGGAGGAAGGGGAGAGTGAAGATGAAGTGATCATCCATCCTACCAGCGCAGGACCTGCACTACGGGGAGCACCTCAAGTAACTGAGGCAAATCAAGATGAGAACACACGACAACAAAGAACCGGCCAAGGATGCTATAATTTGCGCAGGAGAACTCCTAAGAATTACAAGGACATGCCTGGTGTGTAATTGGGTCCAACCATCACACTTAAAGAAGGGGGGAGGGGAGTTGTGACATTCGTCTTTACTTGCATGCCACTCGTACAAAAGTGCAACGAAGCGTCATGAGTGAGAGCGCCATGCAATAATGAAATGGCCGCAAGGTGGCAGAGAGGTGGAGCGAAAGCGCAAGGGACAAAAAAAAGGGGAGACCAGAGCGAGGAGTGAGCGAGGAACACATGCGAGCTTGAGCCAGAGTTGTAAGGGAGAAATCCCCGTGTCGCTGGCGGATTCCCCTTCTGGGCAAAAGGTGAAGACTTCAATTCTAAGCAATGTGTAACATGTGAAAAAACATGTACAATTTAGTCGATTAAATATTAGCAACCCCCCCCCCCCCCATTGTTGGACTTGAACGTTTCGATTCATTGAACTTATTCTTTGAATTGTGTGTGTGAACTCCTTTGTTGAATTTTATTATACATGTATCGTATCAATTCTGCTTTCTTGTTGATATCGTAAATATAAATTCAGACATAGTTTTCTCACTAAATTGATTCTGAGTGCTTCCTTCTTGTTGAACCCACAACTTATTTTACACGTGGTCGGTAATTTTCCTATCACACTTTACAGTACTCTACTTTGCCGTGCAAATCTCCCCGACGATTTCGGCATAATTTATCGTCACAGTATCGAACGCGGGACAACATTCAATGCACGAAAAAATTGCTTGTAAATAGATATTGATGGATACAAGCATCGAGGTAAACTTTGCACTTTCGTATCATCGATGGTTGTTTCTGTCATATGTCGTGTCGGCGATCGACATCCAATTGTTGTCGCACATGATCTTCGTATTTGTTGTGGCGTTTGTTATCGTCTTTATTGTTCGCATTGTTTTGTCCTGAACTGGCCAGGTGGCCGAGAAGGCTAGGGCGTAGGCTTTCTAGTTCTCGAGTCCGCCTGGCTGTGGGTTCGAATCCCACTGTGGGCATGGATGTTTGTGTTTGTCCCGGGCTGCATACAGATAACTTGTGTAAAAAGGTGCAAAATGACCAAGTAGTCAACGCCTTAATTTCTAGAACCCCCCCCCCCCCACCCTCATTGTTGTCTGAGATGAACACTCATCATCTCGGGATTCCATCGTAAGCCATTGCCAAATGATATCTTGCCAAAAACTGTACCCGATAGTCGTTATACGAGGGTTGGGGTATAAGTCATGGCAACTATTTTTTTTTTGTGAGAATTCAACCACGAGTAGAAAATGTGAAATATATAGATGAAAGGACAAGGAATGGAGGAAAGGTATGGGCATTTAACAACACGGAAATATTTTGCTCTTCATGTTTATTAAGGTAGTTGATATAACGTTACAACTTTCATGTTCCAGAATCATTACAGCACACATATCCATTCTAAAGGGCCTCAAAGTAGTCCCCTGAACGTTCACAGTACGCTGCTAACGATGTGACAGGCGCCCATATCATTTGCTTCACCATTTCTCTCACCATGTGGAAATCTGGTCATCTCCTGCTGCACAATACGCGTATTTGCAATGTCCATTCGTGTCCGAAGCTGTCTACCACGTAATGGTTCCTTACCGTCCGTATAAGGTCAAAATCACATGGAGAAAAGACCGGAGAGTATAGTGGGTTCTCCAATTCTTACCAAAGCCAGCGGAGACCGGCTATATTGATATACGAGGGTTGTTCAACTCTGGTTACATCCATCCTGCATGGCGGTTGACTAAGAACTGATTTAACATTGTTCTCAATGCAACAAAAGGAAATCACAGAGCCATCTGGTGTTGTGGAAATATACTATGAATGAACGGTTTCCTCGAGACATATGACATTTTGTGATACCATCCCTTAGCTATGAGAAAAAAAATAGTTGCCATGACTTATGCCCCAACCCTCGTACATCCAATGGGAGAACGAGGAAACGCTACCAAAAGGTAAACACTAGTTGTAGTTTACGCCTCCCTTCCCACTTCACCGAGTCCCACATATATAACAGGAATTTTTGGTGTCAGAATTGGGATTACGCCGATAGAAAGAACGTTATCCCTGTGTGGAATTCCAGTACACATTGAGAACGCCGAAGAGCATGAGAAGCAAGATTCCACAGCCAAACGCCAATTTCATCAGAAATTATTTCGTCACAGCCATGGGAGAACGCCGTTTCCCATAGCCATTTGTAAACTGAAAAGAAGAAAAGACTCCGTTCTTAACACAGGCTCCAAGGTCAACCGGTGAAGCCAAAATGAAAGTGACGGGGAAAAAAACTTTTACCAGAACTTTACTTACCTTGACAAAAAGAATCCACTATGGCAGTACCACCAGAACTAATGCAGGAGTTGTCCAATGATAGCTTCTGCATTACATGTTGCAGCCGACACGGCCGTAGCCCAGCATGGCGACGACGACCCCCGCTCCTAGCGCGGAGCATGCTCCAGAACCAGTCTCTCCACGGCCTCCTCCATTCACAATGCCACCGTTCCGAATGGACGACAAGACGTCCGTCGGGGAATGCTTTAAAAGATTTGAATGGGCGCTGCAGCTCTCCAACATTCCCCCTGCCCAATATGCCGCCTATGCTCGAGTTCACATGGGCGCAGAACTGAATGGTGTGCTGAAAATTTTAGCGAGTCCCAAAGAACCAGAGACAATTACCTACGACGAACTAAAAACGATCTTGACCAGCCATGTCCGCGCAACAAATATGTGGAAAGTATTAAATTCCGATCAGTCATACAGTGGCCCAATACGCACTTCGATTACAGAGGAGTGTTGCCCATTGTCAGTATGGAGATTTCTTAGACCGTATGCTAATTGAACAGTTTCTACACGGCCTTCGCTCTCCCGAGACGCGAGACGAGATCATCGCGAAGCAACCGGATGATTTCGATAAAGCATATGCCATCGCCCAGAGTTTGGAAACCACCTGGGCCATTGGAAAAGCTGTGAGTCAACCAACCCCAGAGGACCCCAATAAACTTGGTTACGAGGCCCCAAGCACGAAATTGAACCATCGTGGGAGAATCCGCCAAAAGAAACTCCCAAGCCGCCGAGCGAACGCGAGCAACGAGCGCCACCGCTTCACAGCCAGTCACCATTCAAACAGCAGAAATAAAACTGTTCCGAAGAAGAAACCGCATGGTGGTCTGCATTGGGTGAGAAGAAACCGCGACCTGCTACTCCTGCCAGATGACTGGTCACATAGCAAAAGCCTGTCGTTCGAAGGCAAAAGGATCGCGTCGGACCTCATCCAACGAGACACAAGTACCAGTAGATCGAGTACAGACCCTCAACCAGCTACAAGGGACCTCGAAAGAGGAAGTCATCCACCCAAACATGATAGACATGTTAATTGATGGAAAGAATCTGAAGATGGAGGTTGACACGGGAGCACCTTGTGGAATCGTAGGTGTCACCCGTCTATTCAAGGTCAAGCCTCAGCTACGCCTGCAGAAGACCGACCAGCAATTGCGGAACTATACCGGTCACCAGGTGCGATGCCTTGGGAGAGTAAAAGTTCGAGTTACCATTGGCAGCACCAGCCGGAATATGGACTTATGTGGTAGAAGGTAACTCTACAGGACTAATGGGTCACAATTGGATCACCAATTTTGTCCACGAAACCCATTTCGATAAACTCTTCACACCCATACAAGCCATCCAGGATAACCAAGGCAAAGGACTGCTCACCGAGGGACAGAAATACCAACTAGACAGTCTATTGAAAGAGTTCGACCACGTCTTCCAAAACACAGCAGGGAACCTGAAAGGGCTGCCAGCTTCAGTCCATCTGGTGCCAGATGCCACCAGCGTATTTGCCAGAGGAAGAGACAACAGTGTGCCCCCCTTGCTCTACGAGAACAGTGTGCTAAGACGATGGAGGAGAAGATAAAGGCAGGATTCTACGAAAGAGTAGACTTCTCCGAGTGGGCATCACCGACCCACGTAGTGGTAAAGAAAAACTGAGCGCTACGAATCACGCGGAATATAAACCTACGGTTAACAAGCAAATGATCATGGATGAGCATCCAATTCCAAAAATAGAAGATATCTTCAATAAAATGAGAGGAGCTGCATGGTTTGCTCACCTGGATATCACTGACGCATACACCCATTTGCCAATCGACGCCAAATTTCGGGAGGTTCTAACATTGAACACGCCGACGCATGGACTGGTCAGACCAACGAGAGCCGTCTATGGTGCCGCAAATATCCCAACACTGTAGCAGCGTCGGATGTAGGAAGTGTTCCGAGACGCGGAGAACGTCGTCAACTTCTTTGATGACTTCATCGTGTTCGCCCCGGCGTTTGATAAACTCTTAGGAGCGTTGCACCAAATGCTACGGCGATTGGACCACTACGGCTCCATCTGAACCGAAGAAAGTGCGTGCTCACAGCCACTTCGTTAACCTGCTTGGGACATATAATCGACAAGAATGGTCTGCATAAGTCGAATGACCATATAATAGCCATCCAGAGGGCCCGCACACTCTTGTCTTCCGAGGAACTCCAACTTTTCCTTGGAAAGGCAACTTATTATAGTGCCTTCATCCCCAACCTGTCCCACTGAGCAAAGCCACTTCGAGAAATGCTGGGCCAAGACAAGTTCGTGTGAACCAAAGAAGCCCGGAAGGCTTATGAGGAGCTGAAGACCACCCTCATTCGCCACAGGTCCTCACGCAGTATGACCCCTCTCTCCCAGTCATTCTCGCCACAGACGCAGGTAGTTTCGGACTAGGGGCCGTGTTAAGTCACCGCCTAGCCAACGGGTTAAAGAGGCCAATAGCCTATGCCAGCCGGTCTCTTTCCGAAACAGAGACGTTATCCACAAATAGATAAAGAAGCCCTAGCCATCATATGGCCTGTAAAAAAAAAAATTTTCAACTACCTGTATGCACGGAGATTCGAGTTGGTCACAGACCACAAACTACTGACTCAAATATTCCACCCCCATAAATCTCTCCC
Organism: Rhysida immarginata; assembly: GCA_023313115.1. NCBI lineage: Eukaryota > Metazoa > Arthropoda > Chilopoda > Scolopendromorpha > Scolopendridae > Rhysida > Rhysida immarginata. Next base: position 40,696 of record JAHWFO010040563.1, read on the forward strand.
GACCCTGTGTATCAGTCGCATGGCAAATTATGCAGACTACTTGAGCAATTTCAACTATGCCATCGTCTATAAGCCGACTAAAGGCCATAACAATGTTGACTGTTGCTCATGCATCACATCAGTCAACAGGGTAGAAGAGGAGGAGGAAGATGGATTTGAGGAATTTGTGGTCCACCAAATGTGCCAGTTGCCCATCCGTCCAGAGGGCATCGCTGAAGCCACTCGAAGCGATCCAAGACTGGGTCGGATTGCCCAGGAACTAGGACGAGGCCGAGGCCGAGACCTAACCCGATCCGGATTTAAAGCATCCGAGGATAAATACACAACGAGCGTTGGTTGCCTCATGTATGAACATCGTGTAGTGGTACCACCACCACTACGGCAACCAGTCCTGGATGACCTCCACACGGGCCATTTAAGAATGGGCAAGATGATAGGTCTCGCCCGCTCGTTCATATACTGGCCCGGCATCGACGCTGACATTGAACATATCGTCAAATCATGCACCGAATGTGCGACGACCTCCAGCGCACCAGTTCCGAATCCACCACTGGGAGTATCCCAAGGGCCCATGGGAGAGGATCCGCCGGACCAGTATCGGGAAAAATGCTTCTCATAATTGTCGATGCATACAGCAAGTGGGTGAAAGCCAAGGTAACTTCATCGACGACCGCGACAGCCACCATCGACATACTGGATGAACTGTTCGCGAGATACGGAATACCAACCACCGTGGTCTCCAATAATGGTCCCCAGTTTGTCGCCGACGAATTCACAACCTACCTAAAACTGCGAGAAGTCAAATTCCACAAGCGCACGGCGCCATACCATCCATCCACTAACAGACAAGCTGAGCGATATGTACAAACCATTAAGTGTGCATTAAAAGCCATGGGAACCAAACCAGCCAGCTTACAAAGAAACCTAAACGTGTTTATAGAATGATATAGAAGAGCGCCCCATGCCACCACGGAAGACAACCCCACTAAATTATTTCTAGGAAGAGAACTGTACACTCGCCTGGATATGTTGCAGCCACAAGACGTAAACAACGAAGTGGCGGTTGGTAACAAGTGCTCGAAATGGCACATCGATTAATTAAAACTACGTGACGTAGAGCTCTCCAGTGCACCCTGCAGCGACGAAACGAGGAAACCAAGATCTCCTCGTCGAGTGCGCTTTACCGAGTGCGCTCCCCAAACAGCGGATCACGCAGCCACAGAGGCGATCCCGGTTGCGGCCAAAAATGAACTCATAACCACGGCAGCAACTCCAAACCCAGCGGTAGATGTTCCGCCGCGAGACTAAAGCAACTCCCCCAAACCAATCGAGTCGCATCAACCAGATGTGAAAAATAGCGATCCTCCAGCGCGCTCTGTCGCAGACTCCACGCGCCGTCGAGATTGACCGAGACGAGACCCCGAAACCCTCTTGCGCTCCAGTCGCACTCGGCAGCCGCCCCAGCGGTATTCCCCCTAGCTTAGTGCGACGGGAGGAATGTCGTGTCGGCGATCAACATCTAATTGTTAATAATAATAATAATTATAAACTGGAGATTGTCTCCAAACACAGGTAATAATTTTTCGATTGAAAAATGAAAGGAAAAATTCTGCGACCTGGATTCGAACCAGGAACCTCGACTATCATGGCTGACGCCTTTACCAATTGGGCTGTCGCAGACACCTGGCAGATGGTACCCCCAACTAAAATGCACACTCACGCACGACAGGAGTGGGCTGTTAGAACTTGCAACGGGATAAAAATATAATGAAATTAACCCAAAGAGCAGACTTTTAGGAACATAACAAACATTTTATTTACAAATAGTCAGAATTAATTAGGAGAATAATTATTAAGAAAACAAACTGACTTGGGGCTCCGTATCACTAATCATTAAAACAATAGCGAAGAATATAAGTTTCCAAGAGAAATTGACATAATAGATCATTGACTAAACGACTTCGGTGACTTGCACCTTACCACCCCCCACCTTTTTACCATGGCTGACACATGGGTGGAATGCTGGAATCACTGCAGAAGCATAAGCAGCGCCTAATATGTCCTCAACACAGGGACGACAATTCAACCACCCACTACAGTGTTCTAACACATCCGGCGAGCAGAGGAGCAACCAGAACATGTCATGCTCTCCTTTGTATCATCCATGCAAACAGGCACTTAAACCACAGCACAATATGTACTGGAAACGGGGGGGGGGGGAGCAGTAACTCCCACACACAATGAAATCTGACGCACCGATGCTAACACCTGAACAACAACTCTCCTCCCACTCGTGGTGCAGAACTATTCAGTATAGCACACAAAAGAGGTCTCTGTTCAAAGGAACTGCTCATTTTAAACAAATGCCTCCAGTTCTCGTTACTGGCCCATGTGCACACTCGTGCTCTATTCTTAAAACATAGAGGAGGAATAACTGCATGACATTTTCTTATGTTGCGATAATGAAGCTCTCAAACAAACAAAATCGTTCCATAAAAGTTTGCTGTTCATATGCAGCGACCAAATCGTTTTATTATTAAAATAGCAAAATGCTAGTCCAAGATTCCTCATCGATTTTAAAATGAATGTTTGAAACTAAATAAACAGGAAAGTTCTCACCCATAAGAAAGTTACACCGCCGATTTTCTTAACTTTGAAGTGCTGCTTTCCCACAGGGTAAACAGAAGAGCATTCCAATTTTCTGTCTCTCAAGCGATGGCACAAGGTGAGTTTTTTTTCTCTTAAATCGCAGAGACAACAGAACACCTTCTAAATAGTCGAATCATTTC